>JAVGWX010000005.1:8639467-8919467 GCA_036924085.1 Ariolimax columbianus
TAGCAGTAGTAGTTGAGTAAGTAGTAGTAGTAGTAGTAGTAGTAGTAGTAGTAGTAGTAGTAGTAATAGTAGCAGTAGCAGCAGCAGCAGTAGTAATTGAGTAAGTAGTAGTAGTAGCAGTAGTAGTAGTAGTAGCAGTAGTAGTAGTAGTAGTAGTAGTAGCAGTAGTAATTGAGTAAGTAGCAGTAGTAGTAGTAGCAGTAGTAGTAGTAGTAGTAGTAGTAGTAGTAGCAGTAGCAGTTGAGTAAGTAGTAGTAGTAGTAGTAGTAGTAATAGTAGCAGTAGCAGCAGCAGCAGTAGTAATTGAGTAAGTAGTAGTAGTAGCAGTAGTAGTAGTAGTAGCAGTAGTAGTAGTAGTAGCAGCAGCAGTAGTAATTGAGTAAGTAGCAGTAGTAGTAGTAGCAGTAGTAGTAGTAGCAGTAGTAGTAGTAGTAGTAGTAGTAGCAGTAGTAGTTGAGTAAGTAGTAGTAGTAGTAGTATTAGTAGTAGTAGTAATAGTAGCAGTAGCAGCAGCAGCAGTAGTAATTGAGTAAGTAGTAGTAGTAGCAGTAGTAGTAGTAGTAGCAGTAGTAGCAGTAGTAGTAGTAGTAGTAGCAGTAGTAATTGAGTAAGTAGTAGTAGTAGCAGTAGTAGTAGTAGTAGCAGTAGTAGCAGTAGTAGTAGTAGTAGTAGTAGTAGCAGTAGTAGTTGAGTAAGTAGTAGTAGGAGCAGTAGTAGTAGTAGTAGTAGCAGTAGTAATTGAGTAAGTAGTAGTAGTAGTAGTAGCAGTAGTAGTAGTAGTAGCAGTAGTAATTGAGTAAGTAGTAGTAGTAGCAGTAGTAGTAGTAGTAGCAGTAGTAGCAGTAGTAGTAGTAGTAGTAGTAGTAGTAATAGCAGTAGTAGTAGTAGTAGTAGCAGTAGCAGCAGCAGCAGTAGCAGTAGTAGACTAAGTATTAACATAAGACGAAAAAGAAGATGAAAAGAAAGTGTAAGAAAAAAAAACTAAAAATAGAAGAGGAAGACGATTGTCCAGAAGTAGAGGTAGAAGAATATTGAAAACGAGAGGAAGGAGAAAGAGAATAGTAGCGGAAGACAATGTTAATTATAATAATAATAATGAAAGTAGAACGATATCTTTCTTGTGCAGCAGTATTAAAGAACTTGTCTCGTAAACTTCAAACAACAGGGGTTTATAACGAACGACTATAGAAGCTGGTGATCATTTGGTTTATTTTTGGAAATCGTCTTTAGCTTCTCGGTTCAAGTCCTGAGTGGTAGCGGTAAAGAATGTCGTAAATTAGACCGGTTTATTACGGGGGGTACGGTAGTTTCGTCTCAACTCTAAATACGAGCTGCAAGGAAGAAGGCTGCCCGTCGTTTAAGTGGATTGTTTTTTTTATCGGTGACAAAAACTGCTGTGCACCGTAAGGCCCTTCAGCGTTAGTCATCTCGATGCGTTGCGCGTGTCTGTGTGATTGTGTGAGTGGATGTGCATGTGCGTTTGTGTGTGTGTGACAAGGTGCAACGGGGAACGCATCTTCGAGATGGTTTAATTGAAAATGGTTACAGTTGAATACACATGGTGTGTATGTTTGCCAAGGCGCCTGTCTGCGTGGGCTCTGTTAGTACATTGAAAATATATAACTGTTTTTTGTCTGCCACAATCCACTCATCCATCCACCCATCCATCGCATCCAACCATCCATCCGGCCACCCATTCCCATCTCATTTATTCATCCACCCACCCATCCACTCATCCATCTTATCCACTCATCCGACCGACCACGCATCCCCATGTAATCCACCCATCTGACCCACCAATCCCCTTTCTCACCCACCCATCAATCCGGTCACCCATTCCCCACTCAGTTCATCCGCCGATCCCTCTCTCCCTTCCATCCGTATACCCATCCATCCATCTCCCAACCATCCGTCCTTATCAGCCCATCCACTTAATTATCCATACATCCATGTGATCCACCAATCCCCTTTCTCATCCACCCATCAATCCAACCAACCATTCCCCACTCATCTGTGCATCAATTCATTCATTCATCCATCCATCTCTCCCTTCTATCCATCAACCGATCCATCCACCCTCTATGTATACACCATTAGGCCATCCATCCCTAGCATTTGGGCTGTCTTTCTGGTATATCACGTGTTCATGTAGTTGTGGTTTTGCTATGGAGTGGTTGATATGGAGAAGATGGTGTGTTGTTTTGTTCACTTATTCTTAGTAACCACTGGTATGAGCCATCACAGATGACAAAGTGACCCGACAGACAGGCCTCGTGAGCACATTCACCACGCTAAACCGTCGCCGTTTGACCCACATAAAATGTTGTCAAGGACGATCCCGCTCATCAACTCTTAAAGCCGGCCACAGTTATCAAGAATGGGACACGACCTTCTCCACCCTAGTCCCATCCCCTCGGTCGTCTACAGACCGATTGGCTAGTTCAATTCGGACAGACCTAGTCCTCATTGCACGCATCCTGAGACTTGGCCAATCGTCATAACGGTTTCTGGCAGCGACCGTGCTGAGATGCAGTAGTTTCTTGCAGTACATATTGTGCTTGAGTGAAGATAGCTGTTGTCACTCAGAATTGTTGTTATAAATCATATTTGCAGCTTGTTCAAGTGCTTGAACATCAGATGTTTAGTTAGAGCAGAATTTACCTGTGGGAAAACTCTTTGTCTCAAAATAGTTTTCAGGAAAGGAGACGAAGATAACATCTTCTCCATTTTTCTCAGCATTTGTTGCTAATCCTTCTGTGTAGCTGCTTGGTGGTGATCCATCTGTGTAGCTCTTGCTACTGTAGCTGCTTGGTGGTGATCCATCTGTGTAGCTCTTGCAACTGTAGCTGCTTGGTGGTGATCCATCTGTGTAGCTCTTGCAACTGTAGCTCTTGTTGGTGATCCATCTGTGTAGCTCTTGCAACTGTAGCTCTTGTTGGTGATCCATCTGTGTAGCTCTTGCTATTGTAGCTCTTGTTGGTGATCCATCTGTGTAGCTCTTGCAACTGTAGCTCTTGTTGGTGATCCATCTGTGTAGCTCTTGTTACTGATCTATCTGTATAGCTCTTGCTACTGTAGCTCTTGCTACAGATCCATCTGTGTACTCGCTTGTGACATTAAGCCACCAGGAGAACTCAAGTCGCATTTCTTGGACCAAATGTGTTGCATTGGCTGTTGCTAGCCCAAGTTGTAAGATTTAAAAAAATATATCATCATACATTTGCCAAGTGGTCTTCCTCGTGCCTTGTAGCGAAATAGTCGTGTGCTTTAAGTGTGCAGTGGTAGTTGACCAGCCTGCATTCTCATGACATGACCGAGCCATCTTAACGTATTTCTTGTTTTCGCCAGCACGAGGCGTATATTCTCACATAATTTCTTGTCATATTTTCTCATTCTATCTCTGCCGTCTTACATTGCTAGTTCTTTTTAACACATTCCATATGCTTCAGTTTAATATTCGTCTCATGTGACCTGGGTAATGACTAAGTATTATACTTGTAGCATTGAATTCGTAAATTAAGTATTTAAGTAAGTAGCCTCTTTTCAGTTATATCTGGCTATAGGTTATGTGCCCTTGGAGTAGGAACTCTTTACTGAGTTTTTTGCTTTCATTTTCCTTTCGGCGTTATCTCTTCCCTCCCCTGTGTTGTCTATTCACTTCCCTGTGTTGTCTCTTCACTTCCCTGTGTTGTCTCTTCACTTCACTGTGTTACCTCTTCACTTCCCTGTGTTGTCTCTTCACTTCCCTGTGTTGTCTCTTCACTTCCCTGTGTTGTCTCTTCCCTTCCCTGTGTTGTCTCTTCCCTTCCCTGTGTTGTCTCTTCACTTCACTGTGTTACCTCTTCACTTCCCTGTGTTATCTCTTCCCTCCCCTGTGTTGTCTATTCACTTCCCTGTGTTGTCTCTTCACTTCCCTGTGTTGTCTCTTCACTTCACTGTGTTACCTCTTCACTTCCCTGTGTTGTCTCTTCCCTTCCCTGTGTTGTCTCTTCACTTCCCTGTGTTGTCTCTTCACTTCACTGTGTTACCTCTTCACTTCACTGTGTTACCTCTTCACTTCCCTGTGTTGTCTCTTCCCTTCCCTGTGTTGTCTCTTCACTTCCCTGTGTTGTCTCTTCACTTCCCTGTGTTGTCTCTTCACTTCACTGTGTTACCTCTTCACTTCCCTGTGTTGTCTCTTCACTTCCCTGTGTTGTCTCTTCACTTCACTGTGTTACCTCTTCACTTCCCTGTGTTGTCTCTTCCCTTCCCTGTGTTGTCTCTTCACTTCCTTGTGTTGTCTCTTACACTTCCCTGTGTTGTCTCTTCACTTCCCTGTGTTGTCTCTTCACTTCCCTGTGTTGTCTCTTCACTTCCCTGTGTTGTCTCTTCACTTCCCTGTGTTGTCTCTTCACTTCCCTGTGTTGTCTCTTCCCTTTCCTGTGTTGCAAGAGCTTATTTTCGCCCAGACTGACGTGGCTCTTCAGGTTACATCTCCATTTGGATCGGTCTTTAGGTGTGTATTCCCAAGATGTCAGATCCATATCCAGCGCTTTCATGTCCCGCTAACATGCTGCTTTGAACCCCAGCAGTATTCGGTCAGTTGTTCTTTTACCACACGCCATCTGTTCATATATATATTATATTTGAGAATGCGACCGTCTTCCATGCGACGATCGTGACCAGGCCATCGCAGTCTTCGCCGCTGAAGGAGGGTGTACATACCTGGAAGACCGGCGCGAGAATGCACTTCCACATTTGTCACCTTGTCTCTCCATGAGATGCCAAGGATGGATCTCATGCGCCGTAGGGGAAAGGTGTTGGGCCTATGCTCTCGCTTGGGATGTGTTGTCCACGTTTCGCTGCCATAGAAGCGTACTGACGACACACGCATTGTAGATCATGACCTTGGCCTTGGCTGTAAGTTTGAGGTTTTTGCAGACGAGAAAATCTGGTAGCAGCCCTGTTAATGGTGTCACATATTTCGGGGTCTAGGGAGAGCTTATCATTGTTGAGGGGGTCCAGGTAAGTGAACTGGTCCACAGATGCTAATTCGTAATTGTCGATAATGATGTTGGTGTGGTATAAGTCCTATCCTATTCTGTCGATAGTGATGGTTGGTGTTGTATAAGTCCTATACTGTCGATAGTGGTGTTGGTTTGGTATAAGTCCTGTCCTATACTGTCGATAGTGATGGTTGGTGTGGTATAAGTCCTATACTGTCGATAGTGGTGTTGGTTTGGTATAAGTCCTGTCCTATACTGTCGATAGTGATGGTTGGTGTGGTATAAGTCCTATACTGTCGATAGTGATGGTTGGTGTGGTATCTAAGACAGTCTCTTTCTCTTCCATTTCTCTTTCTCTCTTTTATTATTAGTTTATTTATCCGACATTTCTGTGACTTTTTTTCTATATGGTGTGTAGATGCTGCATATCCCTACACCCCCGCCCCTCCCCCTCCCTTTCACCTCACATATCTGTGTGCGTGTCTCTCTTAATATTTGTTGTGGTTATTTTTGTTTTTTTTGTTCATGTTTACATCTGTTTTCTGTGTGATTTGTTCATGTTTTCATATTTTTTTTTCAATGCGTTTAATCATATTGACTATTTCTTGTTTGGTCGACTCTACTGCATAACTGGCATACCGTGGCTGTCACTGTCCTGGCCACTTCCAAGTATGTCTGCTGACTTAAACCACGCATATTACATTGTTTCTTGTCTTTTGTTTAAAATCTTCTTTGTTTTCCTTCGTTATGTTGTCCCTGGCAGAGACCTTGTGGCCGTAACGAAGGTGCTGGTTAGGTTTTGTCCTAGAACGATCGTTGAGGCTTTAGCTATGTGTGTTTTTATGAGCCCAGAAATACCAACCAGTCATCTATCCAGCTAATCATTCAATAATCCATACATATATCCACACTTTTTATCCATACATCCACATATCCATCAATCCAACCAATCTTTCACTAACCATCTAGTCATTTATCCGTAAAACCCACACGTTCACACATCCATTTGTATTTACTAATCCACTATTGACAAATACATCCGAACATTCATACACACATCCATCCATCCATCCATCCATCCAACCACCCATTGAGTCTGCCATTTATCTGTAAACTCACATGTTTACCCATCCATCCATGTATACTACCATACATACTCCCATCCACTATCCATCCAATCAACAGTCCATCCACCTAACCACCCACTTACCCGTCTATCCATAAACTCACATACGTATCCGTGCACCCATTTCCCCATCCATCTATCCATCAACTATCCATCTGTAAATCCCAACTCTGCATCTGTTGATTCCTTCATCAACACAGTCGTTTATCAATGCATTCATTCACACATCCGTAATTATACACAATGGACATGCGATGAGAGAGAGAGAGAGAGAGAGAGAGAGAGAGAAAGAGATAATCTCCGTGTTGTGGGCAGATTCAAAGGCCCCATTTCATCCTGGTCTCCCCTTGAAAGTGATAGAGGCATTTCGAGACGTCTCTGCTGAAATTGGATTGTTAGTTGTACCGTGATTTGTCTGTCATTTCTAGGAGAGGGTAGAGAAAGAGAAAGAGGGGGAGAGGAGACAGAGAGGAGACAGAGAGGAGGGGTCTTTTACCGTCATTTACATATATTTAAAATGTAATTTGAGCGACTTTACAGAGTTGGAAAATGTGAGTTATGAGTGTGTTGGTTTCTGGTTGATTTGGGTGTGTGTGTGTGAGTATGTGTGTGTGGGTGTGTGTGTGTGTGTGTGTGTGTGGGTGTGTATGTGTGTGGGTGTGTGTGTTTGTGGGCGTGGATGAGAGAAAGTGAGCGAGCGAGAGAGAGCGAGAGTGTGTCAAGATAAAAAGTCAAAATATTGTGCACGTAGCTTGCACGTGTCTCCGTATCAATGATTCACATATTCTGTACAGAAGTTGTACGTGTCCCCTTAACAATCATTCACATAGTGTGTACATAAGTTGTATGCGTCCCCGTACCAATCATTCACATATTCTGTACAGAAGTTATACGTGTCCCCGTACAAGAGTCTCATATATTAAAGGCTTAGAACATTAAAAAAAGATGTCAATATGATTATGGTTTTAATTCTTTCCTTCATCTCAACACAATTACCTTGTCACTTTTTCCTTCATTCAATCATCTCAACACAATTACCTTGTCACTTTTTCCTTCATTCCATCATCTCAACACAATTACCTTGTCACTCTTTCCTTCATTCAATCATCACAACACAATTACCTTGTCACTTTTTCCTTCATTCCATCATCTCAACACAATTACCTTGTCACTCTTTCCTTCATTCAATCATCACAACACAATTACCTTGTCACTCTTTCCTTCATTCCATCATCACAACACAATCACCTTGTCACTCTTTCCTTCATTCAATCATCACAACACAATCACCGTGTCACTCTTTCCTTCATTCCATCATCACAACACAATCACCTTGTCACTCTTTCCTTCATTCAATCATCACAACACAATCACCGTGTCACTCTTTCCTTCATTCAATCATCACAACACAATCACCGTGTCACTCTTTCCTTCATTCAATCATCACAACACAATCACCTTGTCACTCTTTCAACTGTGCGCACTACTTTTCGTTGTACCGTGATTTGCCTTGTATTGTTCCGCCCATATTTGTTCTTGACTACTCACCGCGTCATTTCTATTGTATTTGTCCTCTCGTCTATTCTTCCATCACTTTTATCTTCTCTGTTTCTTCCTATTGTTTAGCAAAAATTCGTAATCGTCTCAAAATGTGTTTGTTTGTCCACCGCTTTCTTTAAAGCAGCAGTATAAACACGTTTCCTTGAGGTTAACAACGGTCTCTAAAATAATCTACGGTCTCCACAACTTGTTGTCCTGTGTGTAGGTTTGGATGTATTTGTATATATATGTTAGTGTGTGTGTGTGGTGCCCTTTCGTCACTCGTAATCCACCCTCATCTTACACTAACCCTCCTCTCTCTTGTCAATGCTCTGTCCATCGCGATTACTGCTCGGGTGAGTGAGATTTAGCGTCCAAGGACAGAAGTTCAGCGAGTGATCCCCCTGCATGAGGAATGATTACCTTCTATTAGGGTAGTTTAGCTTGCCTCGTTCTTTACTTGCCTTCTCTCTCTCTCTCTCTCTCTCTCTCTCTCTCGCGCGCGCTCTCTCTCTCTTTCTCTTTCTTTCTCTCTCTAGCAGTGCCTCAACTTATTGTGGGGAGTACTGGTTGAAATGTATGACTGCAGACGGTACACAACATCTTTGTTTTCCTCTTTAAAACATCGTCTTCCATCTCTTTCTCTGTGTCTCTCTTTCTGTCTGTCTTTCTTGTTTTTACTGATCTGTCATTTTTCTCTTTAAAACGTCCTCCCCCCCCCCTCTCTCTCTCTTTATCTCTCTGTCTCTATTTCTGTCTATATTTTGCTTTTACTGATCTGTTTTTCCTCTTAAAAACATAGATTTCCTCCCAACCTCTCTCTTTCTCTCCGTCTATCATGCTTTTACTCGCTTTTACTAATCTGTTTTTTTTTCGTTTTAAAACATCGATTCTCTCTCTCTCTCTCTCTCTTTCTCTATTTATCTCTCACTCACACACTCTGTTACTCAACATTCTCTGTCGCTTTATTGCTCTTTAAAAAGGTACAGGGAGTCCCATTTTAAGGAATGAAAATGTTAAAGACTTCAGTATACCAAGCCACAGTTTCTGGGAGGTAGTGTTACCAGTTCTCTTCCTCGGTCTATGTACCCATTTGCAGCTGGGTTGACTTTATAGTGCCTGTTGGAGAAGTTGAACTCCCGTATCTTTGACATGAAATGCGAATAACTGCCTGTTTTTTACTTTACTGGTTACAACCGGAAAGGCAAGAAGAGAGAGAGAGAGAGTGAGATAGAGTGAGAGAGAGAGAGAGAGTAAGAGAAAGAAAGAGAGAGAGAGGAGATAGGAGGAGGAAGGGGGAGGTGTGGAAACAAAAATAAAAACCAGTACAGTTGAGAAAAAAAGGTCGCTTACCATGGCATCCATCGCGCAGTGCGATGATTATGTTTAATTTTAAATTCACTGCCGACATATAGAAAAACCAGTTCTTGCCTGTATTTACTGGTAAACAGTAGCGTTAGGGTCACGTTAAGATCCCGCTAAGGTCACGTTAGGATCACGTTAGGGTCGCTGACCTTACTTTACCGCCGGGGAACTAGAACCGTTTACAGTGATCTGACCAACCAGGTGCTCATGCACAAAGTGAATCTGTTTATGAGCCTTCCGTTTCACTACAGCCAGAAGAAACCAGGTACACCTGCACCATAACGTGCCAGGGTATTATGTTTTTTTGTGTGTTCGCCTTATTTCTCTATTCACCCAAAGGTGGTGTGCGTTGCACTATGTTTTTATTTTGAGCCTGTCGGCCAGTGCATCCGACTTCAGTATGTATTTTATGTAAGGGTCTGCTTCCTCCTGCATTTTCTAAGGGTTTGCTTCCCCGAGGTAACGGTCGTGCTCTGATTGGGAAACAAACCCAGCATCTTCAGATTTTGAGCTATGTCACTTAACCACTAGCTCACGCCGTCCCTACGTGCCAGAGTATAGGAAGAGCCACTCGAAACCCGTTACTGTAGGAGACCAGTTAAGAGTGACGAACTCGCCTATTTCACTAACCTGAAGGCTTACAATCCAAAAGAACCTTCTCTGCTCTTCTTACCTCACTTTGTGTAATTTTACTCTGTCTAACAGTTGTGGTAGAGTCTAGGTTTAGTTGACTAGTTTACTTATCTAAAAAGTTACAACATGTATCTACACTACGATACGACTTCACACAGTAAATAACACAGTAAACACTAGTCTCCACCGTGAGACAAAACAATATTATTTAATAATAGTTAAAACAAAACAATATTATTTAATAATAGTTAAAACAAAACAATATTTTTTAATAATAGTTAAAACAAAACAATATTATTTAATAATAGTCAAAACAAAACAATATTATTTAATAATAGTTAAAACAAAACAATATTATTTAATAATAGTTAAAACAAAACAATATTATTTAATAATAGTTAAAACAAAACAATATTATTTAATAATAGTTAAAACAAAACAATATTATTTAATAATAGTTAAAACAAAACAATATAATTTAATAATAGTTAAAACAAAAAAATATTATTTAATAATAGGTAAAACAAAACAATATTATTTAATAATAGTTAAAATAAAAAAATATTATTTAATAATAAGTAAAACAAAACAATATTAACAAAAAAAAACTAAGTACATCTAAACTAAATAATCATAATATATGTATATATTGAACTACAATCGGAGATTTTTAAGCACTATCTTTTGATGTTTCCCTCAAACTACATAACCCAGATTTTTGCCTCTGCACGCCTTTATCTGTACACTCCACACACAATCACAAACACATCCTCACTTGTTATCCCCTACTCAGTCGTTCTGAGTATACACATATATAACACACATATAATCATATCACTCTCAATCGGTGATCTGTGCATTCACATACAATCAGTTCACCAAGTGTCCTACACATACGACACACATTCAGATCTCGTGCTGTTCACAGGGTGTCCAACATAAACACCTATAGAACTACTGGCCAAAACTCAAGGTGTATGCTGATCCAGTCACCCTGCAAACTCACTTACTCTCAGACTCCTGACAGCCTCTCAGCTTTCTTCCCAGCCAGGCACTTGAATTCATCTTTGCAGAGTATTTTATAGTCAACAACATGGATGTCCAATGGTCTTCTATTAGTTGTCTGACTGAGCCATCACCATAATTTTGACCTACTCCCAACTAATTTAATGTTATTGGATGATTATTCACGAATCACTGTCACCAAACCCCCTCTACGCCAATTGGGAACGCGTGTCTCCGCCAGTAGAATACAGAAGGCAAACTTTTACAACAAAAAAAGAAAAAAAAAAGAAAAAAAAAAAAGGAACTCATTGTATGAATAGCCCACAAAACGGACAGAAACAACCAGTTTTCACGTTCAGTCATTCCCTGGACGTCATAGTTGGTGTAGTGGTAGAGGCACTCGCTTTTCATCGCAAAGGTTCAGTTCCCGTTCCCGGCAGATGTAAATTGGTATCTGGCTTGTTAGGCTGGGATCTTGACTTGTACAAACCCAACGTACCAGTTCACATCGCTTCGTACTGTGACCGGACTTGCCAACCCAACGTACCAGTTCACATCGCGTCGTACTGTGACCGGACTTGCCAACCCAACGTACCAGTTCACATCGCGTCGTACTGTGACCGAACTTGCCAACCCAACGTACCAGTTCACATCGCTTCGTACTGTGACCGGACTTGCCAACCCAACGTATCAGTTCACATCGCGTCGTACTGTGACTGGACTTATCAACCCAACGTACCAGTTCACATCGCGTCGTACTGTGACCGGACTTGTACAAACCCAACGTACCAGTTCACATCGCGTCGTACTGTGACCAGACTTATCAACCCAACGTACCAGTTCACATCGCCTCGTACTGTGAACAGACTTATCAACCCAACGTACCAGTTCACATCGCTTCGTGCTGTGACCGAACTTGCCAACCCAACGTACCAGTTCACATCGCCTCGTACTGTCACCAGACTTATCAACCCAACGTACCAGTTCACATCGCGTCGTACTGTGACCGGACTTGCCAACCCAACGTACCAGTTCACATCGCCTCGTACTGTCACCAGACTTATCAACCCAACGTACCAGTTCACATCGCGTCGTACTGTGACCGGACTTGCCAACCCAACGTACGAGTTCACATCGCGTCGTACTGTGACCGGACTTGTCGTCGGTGTTTTGGAACCTGACGAAGTCACGGGAAAATGCAGACCTGCCGCAGAAGCGACATAATTCGTGCTCTGTCGTCGTCAGTCTAAGTAATGAAGAGAACTTAGCACATGTGTGGCGTCCAGGGGCAATGCAATCAAAAGATCAAAAGATTAAGACTAAGAGCAAGTAGCAAGCATGTTAAAGAAGGAAATGCGGCGAGGAAGGGAACTGTATGCTATCTCAAGCTATGACCTCGTACAAAGAAGGCTCCACCATTTCGTCATTGACAGCAGTGCCTGTAATGGGACTATTATTTATCTTTTTTTTAACCTGTCTTAATCTACGTACTGTATATCATTTCCCGCGGCACTTTCCTCCGTTTGGTTTTGTGATTCCTCTCGGGTAATTTTTATTTTGCATCAATGGCAAGGGGCCGTTGAGATGTGCTGGCTGGAAAGTGTAAATACGTTTGGCCCGGAGGCTGGTCTGAGATTTCAAGGAGTCGCTCTCACGAGACGTGGGCTAACAGGTAACGTGATTCCCATAGCCGCTGGCATGTCGTTCACAGCACACGAGTCCCGATCACATTTTTGAGGTCTCCAGTGGATTTTATCCAGTTGCATGGAGAAGTATTGCAAACAGTTTTGTCTATCTGAGAAGCACAATGACTCAAGATGGAGATACATCTAAGGAGATTTTCACGAGCATCGCTCTAACCGCAGGTGCATTTACCCAACTAACGAACATCTGGAAATCAAAGTCATTGAACGCGCAGACCAAACTCAGATTGTTTAACTACAACGTATTACCAATACTCACCTATGGATGTGAATACTGGACAATAACGAAGGCATTGGAAAAGAAGACATATGCATTCGAAATAAGTGTTTTATAAAACTGTTGAACATTGACTGGGAGAAATTCATAACCAACAAAACAATTAGAGAAGTCACCAACCAACTATATGTTTCATCACTCATCAGAACAACACGGTGGTCGTACATCGGACATGTTCTTAGAATGTACAGCAACAGACTCCCCCTGCAGGCGTTTATGTGGTCACCGTCTGGCAGAAGGAAAAGAGGAAGACCGAAAGCAACTCTCCGCAGAACAATTGTCAGGGAGGGCTCCACTACGGACTTGAGCAACATACATGAACTGAAAAGAGTGACGTCACACAGGTCAAACTAGAGAGATCTGGTTTCTTTCTTATGTGCCGTGTATGGCACCACGGATATTGATTGATTGATTGATTGAGTGATTATTAAGAGGTCAGTTATATGGTAAATTAGATCATACAGGTGAGGTGAGTCCAGGTAATAGTGACAAAGACAAATGTAATATTAGGTATGATAAAAAGAAATATTAAACATAGGAACAAGGAAGTGATAGTCAAACTGTATAAAGTATTAGTTAGATCTAGATTGGAATAGACCGACGTCATGTCCCACGATTCTTCCTCGAGTGATTCTTGGCATATTCACTCGTCTGTGTCCTTGTGGTTATCAATTCATCGCATGTATTGTTATACTGTCATGCGGCTTCATCGGAGTGTGTCCTATTGATCTCCACGTTCGAGGGGCAGGAGCATTCCTGAGCCTACCAAATGGCAGAAAAATAACGCTGTCATTCGCTACTGGAAAATACACACGCAATTTCAGAGCGGAGGCAGAGGCACTGAGGGCGACAGTAGAAGAAATGGTGACAGGTAAAAGGAATGAAAGCCATATAGTCCTGCTTACAGATGCCCTGGCCGTAGTCACAGCACTGAAAAGCCAGAAAAATACTGAACTTAATGATTTAAGAGCAGTACTCTGTCAACTATGCCAGCAGGCCGCACCAAAAAGAGTAGTGGTGCAGTGGGTTCCATCTCACTGCAACATCCAAGGCAACGAGGAGGCAGACAGACTGGCAAAAGAAGGTGCAAAACTACCACAACCAGATACTAGTATGACATACGAAGAGTCAAAACGGCTTATTAGAGCTAGATACATGACCAAATGGGAAACCGAACATACTGGCTACACCAAAAACGATGCCTATTACCAGTTGAACAGAAAAGAGCAGGTCGTGGTCTTCAGACTTCGCACTGGCCACAATAGACCCAGGTACCATCTATTCAACAAATTGAAGATAGGTGGCACCGACGAATGCCCGTGTGGTACCGGCAAAATGACCGCTGAGCATCTGCTGCAAAACTGCCCGACATACGAGGATCAGAGAGAGCAGATGTGGCCATCACCAGTGGCAACAATAGACAAGCTCTATGGCAGTGTCGACCGCCTCAGGATGACGGCTGCTTTTTTCGAAAAAATAATGGTTACTGTCTGACTGCGTACGAAGAAGAAGAAGAAGAAGAAGATCTCCACGTTCTCTCCTCAAATGCCCTGATGTATTGGTTGCTGTTGTGTTGCTTCTGTATTTGACATGCCCTCATACCATTTAACACGCGACGCACAAGCGACATCGACACTTGATCTCGATAGTCTGCAATCTGGGTGTGCTACACCTAGTCACAAGCCATGTCTCAGAGCCATGTCGTACGACCGGCTTTACATTTCTGTTAAACAGCCTCATTTTATATTCAGTATAGAATTCAGCCGAGTGCTGTATTGTACGAAGAGAGCTGCCTTGTTAATATTCTCGTTAACATGTTGGTTAGTTCCTCTCTCGTTATCAATGTTACATCCCAGATAAATCAAATGTTACATCACAGATAAATCAAATGTTACATCCCAGATAAATCAAATGTTACATCACAGATAAATCAAATGTTACATCCCAGATAAATCAAATGTTACATCCCAGATAAATCAAATATTACATCCCAGAAAAATCAAATGTTACATCCCAGATAAATCAAATGTTACATCCCAGAAAAATCAAATGTTACATTCCAGATAAATCAAATGTTACATCCCAGATAAATCAAATATTACATCCCAGAAAAATCAAATGTTACATCCCAGATAAATCAAATATTACATCACAGATAAATCAAATGTTACATCCCAGATAAATCAAATGTTACATCCCAGATAACTCAAATGTTACATCCCAGATAACTCAAATGTTACATCCCAGATAACTAAAATGTTACATCCCAGATAGATCAAATGCTGCACTTCTTTAATTATCTGACCATTAATCTCACATGGGTCTCTATGTTATTTATTCCTCATTTCCTTTGTTTTGTCCACACTAATCTGCGATCTCACATATGCTGCTTCAGATGTTAGTCTGCCCAGCTTTCTGGATGTGTCCAGTTGCTTAACCAGCGCGCATATATGGTCAGCGTAATGAGGTGTTCTAGCTACTTATAACATGTCCATCGTATTCCCGTTTTTCTGTTTTATGTTGTGTGCTGCATCAATCAGTCCACGACCACAAGAAAGATTGATGGAGATAGTAGGTATCCATGTTTGACCGCAGTTGGGTAGGTATCCATGTCTGACCGCAGTTGGGTAGGTATCCATGTCTGACCGCAGTTGGGTAGGTATCCATGTCTGACCGCAGTTGGGTAGGTATCCATGTCTGACTGCAGTTGGGTAGGTATACCTGTCTGACCGCAGTTGGGTAGGTATCCATGTCTGACCGCAGTTGGGTAGGTATCCATGTCTGACCGCAGTGGGATCTGTAAACTAGTCTTCCTCTTCATCTGCGATCATTGCTCATTCAGACCGGGACTTCGGATTATTCGATAAAGTATGATATTTTTTCAGGGTCTGAACACCCCCATATTCTCTCCTCAACCCTCCCCCCCCCCCATAGTTTCTCTCTCCTCAACACCCCCATATTTTCTCCTTAACACCCCAATAGTTTCTCCTCAACACCCCCATATTTTCTCCTCAACACCCCCATATTTTCTCCTGGCGGGGAGTGGCCGCAGGCACATCCTTCTCCTTCCCAGCTCTGCGTGCGGGGGGGGGGGGGAAGGGGGGTAGTCCTGAAGTGCATGCGTAGCATGTCTGCCAGGCCGCAGCAACATGGACTGGCTAGACCCATCCTAAACCATATGCTCGGGTGGTATCTCTCTCTGCCGTGGGTAGCGTTATAGGTCAATCAAGACAACCTGGTCCTCCCTGAAGGTTGGCAACATCCGCCATCTGATCGGTCCTTGTGGTGCTCCTCCTGACACTTGACATTGCCTTTTATTATGACCTTATCTTCGCTGAGTCTGGCCAGGAACTTCTCCTGCATTAGCCAAGCTTCCTCTTTGGCCAGACTTTAGCCGTGCTCCCCGCATGTTGCCACAGTGTGAGGATATCCAACAAATCACTGCCTACTGGAGTTCCAGTTCCAGCATATTCATCTTCTTCCTCGTTTATCTTCAGACCTCAACTTCAATGACTCTAACAAAGGGAGCAGTCGACTCAAGGCTCTGTACACTTCCGTACAGCTTATCGTGGAAGGACACTGACTGTTGCCAAATGCTACTTCTTTTGTCAGTATACGGTGGACAGGACTGCAAAATATGTTCTGCCTTCATGGGGGCTGTGCCACAGACACAAAGGTCTGTAGTGCCAATCTTGAACTTGTTGTACAGATGGCATCTAAAGTCTGTTGTGACCTGTGCATAGACGGAGAATTATCACCTGGTTTCGCCTGGAGAGTTGATGGTTAGCATCATTTTCTATGTGACCAGGGTGGTCTTTTTACCATTTTGCACTGTAAGTTGCCCTGATGAATGCTTTTGTCTCATTGTATGTGATTTCTGTATCAATCTGCTGCAGCATTCCTCCCTCTCTGTCGAGCCTGTCCGCCTCCTCGTTGCCTGGAATGTCGCAGCGGGCTGGTATTCTCTGGACTGTGCTTTTTTTGAAGCACCGGGACAGGCATTCGAGCGAGTCTGCCAGAGCACAGAGTTCATGTTTGTGCTGCTTGTCTCAGGGCATTGGCTTCGGCACGGAAGTTGCTGCAGCGTCTTCCAGTCAAATGCTGCTGAGTATACTTTGCTTTTTAGTTTTATAGTGATGCCTTCTCCCCCGTTTTCAATGGCATCTTTAGGTGAGATCCGTATAAGCGTGTGTCCAGGCTGTTGGTGGAAATTTTTGGTTGATGTAATTTGTAACTATGTGTTTTTTCTGTTTCTCTGTGACTTTTTGTCTTCGATGTTAGGGATCTATCTTTGTGATAGGCCAGGCTCATTATATCTATTTCAAGTACAACTGAACTCAATATTTGGCACGGCACGTTTCAGTTTAATAGACTGATAACCAGACGTGGCACAACAAATATATTTATTTGTCGTAAATCCAAACAATCACATTATAAATCATAAAGTTGCCTTATCCACCCCCATCCTCTTGGCCATTGTAATCTGATTATAATAGTCTTCTCGAGTGTCCGTGTATGAACACAGATGTTGAATCTCGCTGATTTCCCCAGGCTTTATCGTAGGTCAATACGGAAAATCGATCAGGATTTCTAATCACTTTTACGTTTTCCCGTCTATCTAATTTACTTCTTCTAAACTGTGTTTAATGTTAAGCTATAGGTAGCTAAGACGCTAGTCTGGTCAGACACAACTTACTGACCAAGACGCAACTAACGGACAAACACCACAACTAACTGACCCAGACACAACTAACTGACCAAGACCACAATTAACTGAGCAAGACACAGCTAACTGACCAAGACCACAACTAACTGACCAAGACCACAACTAACTGACTAAGACACAGCTAACTGACCAAGACCACAACTAACTAACCAAGACCACAACTAACTGACCCAGACACAACTAACTGACCAAGACCACAACTAACTGACCAAGACCACAACTAACTGACCCAGACACAACTAACTGACCAAGACCACAAGTAACTGACCAAGACACAGCTAACTAACCCAGATACAACTAACTGACCCAGACACAATTAACTGACCAAGACCACAACTAACTGACCCAGACACAACTAACTGACGAAGACCACAATTAACTGACCAAGACCACAACTAACTGACCCAGACACAACTAACTGACCAAGACCACAAGTAACTGACCAAGACACAGCTAACTAACCCACACAACTAACTGACCCAGACACAACTAACTGACCAAGACCACAACTAACTGACCAAGACCACAACTAACTGACCAAGACACAGCTAACTGACCCAGACACAACTAACTGACCCAGACACAACTAACTGACCAAGACCATAACTAACTGACCAAGACCACAACTAACTGACCCAGACACAACTAACTGACCAAGACCACAACTAACTGACCAAGACACAGCTAACTGACCCAGACACAACTAATTGACCAAGACCACAACTAACTGACCAAGACACAACTAACTGACCCAGACACAACTAACTGACTCAGGCACAACAAACTGACCAAGACACAACTAACTGACCCAGACACAATTATATCACCCGGACACAACTAACTGACCCAGACACCACTAACTGACCAAGACACAACTAACTGACCCAGACACAACTAACTGACTCAGGCACAACTAACTGACCAAGACACAACTAACTGACCCAGACACAACTAACTGACCCAGACACAACTAACTGACTCAGGCACAACTAACTGACCAAGACACAACTAACTGACCCAGACACAATTATATCACCCGGACACAACTAACTGACCCAGACACAACTAACTGACCAAGACACAACTAACTGACCCAGACACAACTAACTGACCCAGAAACAACTAACTGACCAAGACACAATTAACTGACCCAGACACAACTAACTGACCAAGACACAACTAACTGACCCAGACACAACTAATTGACCCAGACACAACTAACTGACCCAGACACAACTAACTGACCAAGACACAACTAATTGACCCAGACACAACTAACTGACCAAGACACAGCTAACTGACCAAGACCACAACTAACTGACCAAGACACAACTAACTGACTCAAACACAACTAACTGACCAAGACACAACTAACGGACCAAGACACAGCTAACTAACCCAGACACAACTAACTGACCCAGACACAGCTAACTGACCCAGACACAACTAACTGACTCAGACACAACTAACTGACCAAGACACAGCTAATTGACCAAGACACAGCTAACTGACCCAGACACAACTAATTGACCAAGACCACAACTAACTGACCAAGACACAACTAACTGGCCCAGACACAACTAACTGACTCAGGCACAACTAACTGACCAAGACACAACTAACTGACCCAGACACAATTATATCACCCGGACACAACTAACTGACCCAGACACAACTAACTGACCAAGACACAACTAACTGACCCAGACACAACTAACTGACTCAGGCACAACTAACTGACCAAGACACAACTAACTGACCCAGACACAACTAACTGACCCAGACACAACTAACTGACCAAGACACAACTAACTGACCCAGACACAACTAATTGACCCAGACACAACTAACTGACCAAGACACAGCTAACTGACCAAGACCACAACTAACTGACCAAGACCACAACTAACTGACCAAGACCACAACTAACTGACCAAGACCACAACTAACTGACCCAGACACAACTAACTGACCAAGACACAACTAATTGACCCAGACACAACTAACTGACCAAGACACAGCTAACTGACCAAGACCACAACTAACTGACCAAGACACAACTAACTGACTCAAACACAACTAACTGACCAAGACACAACTAACGGACCTAGACACAGCTAACTAACCCAGACACAACTAACTGACCCAGACACAACTAACTGACTCAGACACAACTAACTGACCCAGACACAACTAACTGACTCAGACACAACTAACTGACCAAGACACAGCTAATTGACCCAGACACAACTAACTGACCAAGACCACAACTAATTGACCCAGACACAGCTAACTGACCAAGACACAGCTAACTGACCAAGACACAGCTAACTGACTCAGACACAACTAACTGACCAAGACCACAACTAATTGACCCAGACACAGCTAACAGACGCAGACACAACTAACTGACCCAGACACAGCTAACTGACGCAGACACAACTAACTGACTAAGACACAGCTAACTGACCCAGACACAACTAACTGACCCAGACACAACTAACTAACCCAGACACAACTAACTGACCAAGACACAGCTAACTGACCCAGACACAACTAACTGACCAAGACACAACTAACTGACCCACACACAACTAACTGACCCAGACACAACTAACTGACCCGACACAACTAACTGACCAAGACACAATTAACTGACCAAGACACAGCTAACTGACCCAGACACAACTAACTGACTCAGACACAGCTAACTGATCAAGATAACAATCTCTCTCTCATTTAACGTACCTGGAAACAACGAAGTCTGGCTGACGAGCTTCAATCGAAGTGATCCCGGTAGTAGTGAGCGACACGCAGATGAAGCAAAGCATAGCACAAGCGCCTGGAGGACTGCATTCTACCTTCATCAGCACACTAGGAATGTGAGGAAAGCTAAAACAACCCGCCACATCACATCTTTTTGAGAGCGCACAAAATATTAAACGTACTCAACAACAACAACAACAACAATCCTAAACTATACACAAATACATGAGGTAACCGGCTGTTGTTACGACGATAGCCGTGGTGCCCGGAACAATTGTCTGGTGGTTGAACGAAGGTCTAATGTCGATTCGAACACCTAGCATGGAATATTAAAACAAAGGTCGATCGACAGACACACATATATACATATAGATAGATTAATGTATTGATGTATGGATGGGTTGATGGATATCTATTATAAAAAATAGCATAAATAAATATTTGTATCATAACCATCATGCACAAGGGGCTTGTCATAAGTCTTTACCCTGACCATGAAGGAGTAGGGGGGAGAAAGTTGAAATTTGGCACAGTGCTTATTCTTTCCCAATATTTTTTATTTTATGTGTTTGCCTCACTAGTTTCTACTGGCGAAGGCGCGCCTATTCCACTCCAGACCGTAGTCAACCTGGGCGAAATTAAGACGCATAAACCAGTGCTTTAATGCATGTGTGCGTCTGTATGTACTTATGCTAGGTTTGTGCGCTCTCAGAAGCCAGCCCAACCAAAGTGCAATGGAAGGGTCTCACCCTGAGGGCGCGCGTGAAAGTTGAGCAAGGATGATTGTAGAGCAGATTCAAATGAACACAGTGGGGTAAGAAGAGAAAGAGGAAGGGTCCTTCCCAATGTAGTCACCACCTGAATTTATACATTACTGCCATCTCTACGTGACCTTGAAAAGACCTTCAGAATAAAATAATTTTTTTTTCAAACTGAACCAGTTATCGCAAGACAGTGTGACATCTTCGTCACCGTCAACATGATTTCCTTTCAGCTGTTTTTTAAGTTTTGGGAAAAGAAATAAGACTGATAGATCTAAATCCGGGAGAATATGGTAGGTGTGAAAGAATTTCAATATTCAAATCGTTGGCTGTTTGCAGCACCAGCCTTGCTTAATGGGAGGGCGCGTTGTCTTGAAGCAAAAGTAGGATGTAGGATTTGAGTGCGCCCTATCGCTCATTTTCTGGTCACATTCTTTCTTAGTTTGGTAAGGAAATCCGCATAATATTGCCCATTAACCGTGTTGCCAGGTAATCTTTCAATATGACACCTTTGACGTCCCAAAAAACAGTCAGCATCACTTTTCTTGCAGATTTCTATGCTCTTGGCTTGACATGTGTTGGTGAACCCGGGGTTTTCAACTGCATGCTGGAAATTTTGGATTCTGGGTCATAATGGTGAACCCAAGTCTCATCTACTGTCACCATGGTCGGCAACATGTTTTTCGACCGACACATTTTGAGCAACTGGCCACAGCAATCAACACTTGTTTGTTTCTGTTCACATGTCAGCAGATGTGGGACCCAGCGGGCACACACTTTTCCATGTTCAGACTGTTGTGTAACATTCTAAAAACGTGATTTATAAATATGCTTTGTTGACAAAATAACTAGTCGATCAGCTCATCTCTCGACAGACTGATCTCTTCTTCAGTCACTTTTTTAAAATTGTGAGAGTTTAAACTAGTGACAAAGTTAATCATCTACATGCGTTACTTCTACGGTATCATTGGTTACAGTTTAGTAACCAGTTTCATTTGCATTTCCTTGCTCGAAAAGCTATGCGCATCCATTATATTCGTAAATGCATTTATTGTCCCTGCCTCCACTATTTCATGTGGCAATGCATATCACGCATTCACTACTCTCTGACTAAAAAAATATTTCCTAATATCTAATCTGGACCTTTCTTTAGTTAATTTATAGTCTAATTTATCATTTCCTTTTGGGGAAGGAAGACTAACGACTGGTCAGGCAAAATATACTGATCAGACATGTTAGTCAGGTTCGGGCAAAACATACTGGACAAGACCCTCACCTTGGCTTCCTCAAAGCCCTTTCCGGGCAGCCTGGCGAATAATGCGAGGAATCGACTTGGTCCCCGTAGTAGTGAGCGACACGGAGATGAAGCCGAGCATAGCACGAACCGCCCGGAGGACCTCAGTCCACCTTCATCAGCACGCTCGTGATGTGAGGAAAATTACTACAACCCGCCACTGAACGCCCTTATCAGGACGCACAAAATAGTAACCTACTCATTATGGGCATTCGCAAACAACAACAACAACAACAACAACAACAACAACAACAACAACAACAACGATCATTTCCTTTAATTATCTTATAAACCTGTATTGTCACATCGAATTCGTCTCTTTTCTAGACAGTGTAGACCGGCTTTTCTCTTTCCTCATTACTATAATTCTGGAATCTCATTATGAATTTTGCGCTCTTCTTTGTTCCTTTCCAGCATGTTTATATCTCCTCTACGATAAGGACTCCACACCTGTACATGATAGGTTTCATAAACTATCGTAATCATTTATGACCTATCACATTAAGATTACAAAAATGTAATGTTAAACTATTTGTAATATGCCACATAAAGACCACACTCCGAAGTAACACATCGTGTGATCTATCAATGCCTTACTATTTATTTCCAGAGTTTCTTAATTTGTAGTCTAAAAAACCCAAACAGAAACATGTTTTACTATAAATAAAAGCTTGCACCGAAAAACGTTGTTTTTGTTTATTGACTTGATTCTCAATCATTGTGGCGCTTGATACGACTTAAGTATTTTAATCCCCCAGACTGATGTTCGTTATGGGCAAGTTTTGTACGATCCAGCTCTCTTAGGGTGTCTGCGTTTTTCTCTTTCGCCATCAATGGTATTCTGAGAATCTTTATGCATTATTTCAACTGGAAGGATTCAATTTTCTTCTGTATTTCTTGTGTGATGGCCCATGTTTTGCATCCGTACATTGCCACAAGGAGTATGTGATGTTAAACGAGTTTATCTGTTAGTATTTTACTATTTTTTTCTTATTTGTTTAACATATAAGTTGCCAAGTCCATTCCTCTTATTTGTGCCTTCTTTTAGGCTGTCTCCATCGCTGCATGTAATGGAATCTTCTTAGTCGAGCTGTACATCTATACGGGCAGTAATCTTGTTAGTCTTAGTAGAGCTGTACATCTACAAGGGCAGTAATCTTGTTAGTCTTAGTCGAGCTGTACATCTACACGGGCAGTAATCTTGTTAGTCTTAGTCGAGCTGTACATCTACAAGGGCAGTAATCTTGTTAGTTTTAGTCGAGCTGTACATCTACAAGGGCAGTAATCTTGTTAGTCTTAGTCGAGCTGTACATCTACAAGGGCAGTAATCTTGTTAGTCTTAGTCGAGCTGTACATCTACAAGGCCAGTAATCTTGTTAGTCTTAGTCGAGCTGTACATCTACAAGGGCAGTAATCTTGTTAGTCTTAGTCGAGCTGTACATCTGCAAGGGCAATAATCTTGTTAGTCTTAGTTGAGTTGTACATCTACAAGGGCAGTAATCTTGTTAGTCTTAGTCGAGCTGTACATCTACAAGGGCAGTAATCTTGTTAGTCTTAGTCGAGCTGTACATCTACAAGGGCAGTAATCTTGTTAGTCTTAGTCGAGCTGTACATCTACAAGGGCAGTAATCTTGTTAGTCTTAGTCGAGCTGTACATCTACAAGGGCAGTAATCTTGTTAGTCTTAGTCGAGCTGTACATCTACAAGGGCGGTTACAGGCCCCATTTCTTGTACAGGTTGGTGGTAGCACTTAGGTTCATTTCCCTGCTTAGAGGGCTAGGCTCGAGCTGTACTGTATTCCTTTGACTTTTTGCGAGTCCCAGGTTAGTTTCGAGTCGGTTCTGTCTCGATCACGAGTTGTCCAGTGGAAGGCTAACTTGTTTTTTTTCAGGATCGCCAGTGTTGTGCAGCTCGTGCAATTCTTGACACCTAATTGGATTTTTTTGGGGGGGGGGGGAGGGGGTGGGGGGTGTTTTTTTAAGCACGGTACCACAAAGTTGTTGCTGTGCTCCATCGTTCGTCTTTCCTTCTGACTACATGACTAGCCCAGCGGTGCTTGGAGTTGTTGGCATGCTGTAGGACATTCTTGACGTGTGACAATGCCTGGATGTCACCTTTGTATAGGCTCATCTGGAGCTGTTGCCTAAGTGATAAGCCCACGAGACGGCGCTCAAGCGAGGCATGTGTGGTCCTTAGCTAGTTCTCCGTGGTGTTTGTCAGAGACACCTTTAATCTCTATAGAAAAAAGAAGCCAGAAATGGAATTAAGCTATTCAAAATATATGACCTTTTTTATTTCTTGCTATTTCTAACTATTTGGTCATTATCTGGGTTTTACTGATGTTCAGGTAAAAATGTGATGTATCTCTGTGCCATTCAACAGAGAAGCTTATCTGTTATTGTCCCTCCGTGTTGTTTGAGGGGATCTATAAGCCAGGGACGTCTTCGATGGCTGGGGCATGTTTATCGTATTGAAGATGAGAAGCTGCCAAAGGATATCCTCTATGAACAGCTTTCCAATGGAGTTGAATGAATCGACAGTCCCGTCTGCGATTTAAGGACGTTCCGTACTGCGATTCGAAGACGTCCCATACTGCGATTCAAGGACGTCCCATACTGCGATTTGAGGACGTCCCAAAATGCGATTCGAGGACGTTCCATACTGCGATTCAAGGACGTCCCATACTGCGATTCGAAGACTTCCCAAAATGCGATTCGAGGACTTCCCATACTGCAATTAAAGGACGTCCAATACTGCGATTCGAAGACGTCCCAAAATGCGATTCAAGGACGTCCCATACTGCGATTAAAGGACGTCCCATACTGCGATTCAAGGACGTCCCATACTGCGATTCAAGGACTTCCCATACTGCGATTCAAGGACGTCCCATACTGCGATTCAAGGACGTCCCATACTGCAATTAAAGGACTTCCCATCTACCTGCGATTCAAGGACGTATGCCAGAGGGACATGAAGTCATGCGACATCCCATCCGAGAAGTGGAAAGAAATTGCTCAGGATTGAGCTGTTTTGAGACAGTCAGTTGGATGGGGCATAGTGGCTACCAACGCTCGCAGAGGCATTATGGGTGCAAAGAAAGAAGAAATACTGAAGAGATCAAGGAAAATCCAGGCAAGCCAGCCTCCTCAGCATGGTTGTACGATCTGTGGCAGGGACTGTCACTCGCGGATCGGCCTTTACAGTCGTAGTAGATACTGTCGATGTACGGGAGACAGCTGGACAACACTCATGGCGCCAAGGTCTACAGAGACTGAGACGCCTATGCTGATAGTGATATATATATATACCCCAGTAGTAGTGAGCGCCACGCAGATGACGTCAACCATAGCATGACCGTCTGGACGGCCGCGGTCCATCATCAACAGCATGCTCGTGATGTGAGGGAAGCTACTACAACCCACTACTTAACGCCCTTTACAGGACGCAAAAGAATAAACTTACTCATTGTGGCCGTTCAACAACACCAACAACAACAACACCAACAACAACAACAACTGCAACAACAATATATATATCTATATAGACTTTAAATACTTGGAATCCTTGTATTCAAACAGGCATGTTAATGTTTGTTTCCAGGTAGCCGAAGCTGCATGTAATGGAATCTTCTTAGTCGAGCTATACATCTACAAGGGCAGTAATCTTGTTAGTCTTAGTCGAGCTGTACATCTACAAGGGCAGTAATCTTGTTAGTCTTAGTCGAGCTGTACATCTACAAGGGCAGTAATCTTGTTAGTCTTAGTAGAGCTGTACATCTACAAGGGCAGTAATCTTGTTAGTCTTTGTCGAGCTGTACATCTACAAGGGCAGTAATCTTGTTAGTCTTAGTCGAGCTGTACATCTACAAGGGCAGTAATCTTGTTAGTCTTAGTCGAGCTGTACATCTACAAGGGCAGTAATCTTGTTAGTCTTAGTCGAGCTGTACATCTACAAGGGCGGTTACAGGCCCCATTTCTTGTACAAGTTGGTGGTAGCACTTAGGTTCATTTCTCTAGGTATTTTAAACTTCCTGCGGCTGATTAGGCCTAAGGGAAGGTTCACAAATAACTTGTAGCTAGAATTTTGTATTTTGCCTTGGCAGCGGCCGTTAAGCCTTCTCTATTCGGTTTCTAACTGCCAAGGGATTTTTGACGTGCTTGTCCGATCGCATTACTCAGAGACCAGGGGAATTTTTACCAGAAGATCCACGTGAACAAATCTCGTTCTTCACCGTGATTCGAACCCGCGACTTCCGGCACTCGAGGCGAACACCTCACCTCGAGACCACCGAGTCCATATTACTATTTTATTACATATTCTACATATATACATCACGTTCACATTAACCTGGCCGTCAGTCCAGCAGGTGTGCCGTATGCCACGAAGCCAGCAATAGTATGCAAGTGTCCCTATCTGTTGCAACCAATGGTGGCCTGGGTCTTTGGTCAGTCCATCCCGCCATATATGCAGATAGATAAATATCTAGGTAGGTAGATGATTTGAGGAATGAGTGATTACACATATTTGTGGATAGATGAATGGATATACGGACATGCAGGTAGATAAACAGACAGATAATCAGCTAGAAAGACAGACAGGTATACAAGACAACCGTAAAGTAAGACTTTAAAGTCAAATAGTAACGATGCTCATTGTTACGGGTGATTAAGAAAAAAAGGAGACAATACAAATTCACCATAACATGGTTATTAGTTTGAGGAAAAGGAATGAAAATTTGTATGGAATAGTTGCTCCTTCTTTTTGAATTGCCGACTTTTGAGAAAGTTTTGTGCATTACGTCATCGTTAATGAGGTTTCTCCAGAAGAACACGTTTAGTCGCGTGCTGGTTTGGGTAACCATTTGCGTAAGGTTGATGAAGCTGGTGCAGTCAAGTATGGTACCGGAGCTGGGAGGCAGAAATGCACGCTTTGACCAGAGCGTTGCCGGTGTGCAACACATGATGTTAAGTCACGAAGATCAACATGAAACCTATTGTACCCTAGGGATATTTTTGTTGTATATATAGATTAGACAATTTCACAGACATCGATTGAAGATATTATCAAAAAAGATCTGATACTGACATGTTTTAAGCAACATCGAGCAATTGAACTATCGGAAGCTAACACAGTGGAGAGACTGGAGCGATCGTTATTGCTGCTAAACAAATATTGAGATCATTTAATTTGGTTAACATTTGAAAAGTTGTTCACTGTTTCACTGATCAATATGTTCGCTTAAAACGTAAAATCGAAACTTGAAAATATCAGGTTGATGGAAAAAATTGCTTCGCTTGCAACAGACTTTCAGCAAATCAGTTATGGTTTCAGTGGATGTGTCAAGCCTAGGACAAACTCATGTTGACTTCTTCGAGTCAGGTGTGAAAATAGTCTTTGCCAACTACGGAATGTTCTACTGAAACAATATCTTTTTCTAGATCGACGATCAATTCAGACGTGTGTATCTTTCAACAAGATGGTGCACTATGTCGGCAAGGTCGAGAAAATCCAATTTCTTAAACTTGAAACACCTGCGTGTATGCCTCTAACACTTGCATATCGATCAGACCAGAAGGCGAACATTGAGTTTGACTGAGGTGTGCCTCTTTTAACGTCAGACAGTTTCTTTTTGGCTTAATCAGGACGTAGTTACTATTACTTTACCTGGCAGCCATGTTTTATCCCTAACCAGCACTGACTGCATATAAATATAGCGTGTTTGTTGGACATATAAGTGATACCACATGTGTTTTAAGCCGTGATAAAGACGGACTCTATTTGGTGATACCAACTGGCTGTAATCTTGTTTTTCTCAGAAGCTATTGTTCCTTGATGGATGGTCTGTGCTATGGATGTGACACTTTTGAGCATTCTCTGGCTCCCTATACCGGGGAGCTACCCTTGGAGTGCACAGTGGGCTACAGACACATCACAAACCACATGGGCATTGGGTGTTTGAGAAAACTAGTCAGAATGGACATTTAGGGAACGTTGCGATGGAGATGGACGGAGTGAACGTAGGCGTTTTTAGGGTGTCCATGTCGGCCTTCTGATTTGTGTGTGTGTGTATTGATATATATATATATATATATATATATATATATATATATATATATATATATATATATATATATCACTATCACCAGTCCCATAACCTAGTAGGTCGTTGATGCACAGTTATTGCAGTTTATAGTACCAGCTCACGTCATACAACAACTGTGTGTCTTGGGTCGCTACACACCTGACGGAGCCCATCTTTCTCCAGGTGGTAGTTCATTATAGTTGTGTCTTTCATACAACAAAGCTGGCACTGTCTTCAGCTAGGGTGAAGGGCGCCAATCTCGTGATATTTATCCGTGTGAATTAGACCGTGAAATATGACACAGGTTTAAACGTAGTGCTATTCATATAGCCGATGTCCATTCCAGGATAATCGAACGGAAGAATACACACAAAACGAACGAATTAACCAGTTCAAATGGAAAACTACAACACGTATACGTGAACACAAGTGTAAGTCGTCGACTAGTGTGAATTTCAGGCAAATCCATGGTCTGGCGACATCTATAATGATCTAAAACACCAGAGTAATGTAGACCCTCAGCCGGTAGGGTGCCATCTGTTCCACTCTTTCGAAACAAAAATATACACACATATAAACACTTAAATATATAACCTGGTATGGGAGTTTAGGCAAGTCAGGGGTTTAATTAAACACAGTCAGAGCATGATGTTCACACGTGATACTGGCAGATGGGTTGAGATAAACGTGAAGCAGAGAAAGAAAGAACGAAGAGAGAGAGAAAGAGAGAGAGACAGAGAGAGAAGGAGAGAGAGACACACACACACACTCGCACAGAAATAAAAAGTACTGGACTTGGGAGCTTAAGAAGAGACATTGAGTGTTCTCACACGTTCAAATTTAGGACTTCACGTAAGGAAAATGAATTGATTCTCAAACTCAAACCGGTGTCGATCACTAGAAAAACAGGAGTCGATGCCAGTGACTCTGCTATCTTTTTGTCTTTGGTGTCCACGACTATTGAAGTGGTTGGCCACCGGAGACCTAAGTGCATGAACTTTGGATCTACCAATTTTGTGACTGTAGAAATAACAATATCATATGTAATCCTTAACATTTTCCCGTGTTTGTTAGTATACTATTATTATATTACATGCACCTGTTAGTATAGTATTATATTACATGCACCTGTTAGTAGTGTTGTTTCAAATGCCAACAATGAAAAGGCGGTTAAGTGGCGGGTTGCAGTGGCTTTTCTCACATCCCAATCATGCTGATGAAGGTAGACCGGGGTCTTCCAGGCGGTTGTGCTATGCTTTGCTTCATCTGCATGTCGTTCACTACAATGGGGATCACGTCGATTCCTCACATCGTTAGCCAGCTGCCATAAAAACAGCTTGTTTCCAGGGAGGGCTAGGAGGAAGCCGAGGTGAGGTTATTGGCCAGCATATTTTGCCTGACACTGACCAACATGTATGATCAGTGTATATTGCCTGACCAGATGTTAGTCTTCCTCCCCACCCGTTAGTATAGTATTATATTACCTCTACCTGTTAGTATAGTATTATATTACCTCTACTTGTTAGTATAGTATTATTATATTACCTCTACCTGTTAGTGTAGTATTATATTACCTCTACCTGTTAGTATAGTATTATATTACTTCTACCTGTTAGTATAGTAATATACTACCTCTGCCTGTTAGTATAGTATTATATTACCTCTACCTGTTAGAATAGTATTATATTACCTCTACCTGTTAGTATAGTATTATTATATTACCTCTGCCTGTTAGTATAGTATTATTATATTACCTCTGCCTGTTAGTATAGTATTATATTACCTCTACCTGTTAGTATAGTATTATATTACCTCTGCCTGTTAGTATAGTATTATGTTACCTCTACCTGTTAGTATAGTATTATATTACCTCTACCTGTTAGTATAGTATTATTATATTACCTCTACCTGTTAGTATAGTATTATATTACCTCTACCTGTTAGTATAGTATTATATTACCTCTACCTGTTAGTATAGTATTATTATATTACCTCTACCTGTTAGTATAGTATTATATTACCTCTACCTGTTAGTATAGTATTATATTACCTCTACCTGTTAGTATAGTATTATTATATTACCTCTACCTGTTAGTATAGTATTATATTACCTCTACCTGTTAGTATAGTATTATATTACCTCTGCCTGTTAGTATAGTATTATATTACCTCTACCTGTTAGTATAGTATTATATTACCTCTACCTGTTAGTATAGTATTATATTACCTCTGCCTGTTAGTATAGTATTATATTACCTCTGCCTGTTAGTATAGTATTATATTACCTTTACCTGTTAGTATAGTATTATTATATTACCTCTACCTGTTAGTATAGTATTATATTACCTCTACCTGTTAGTATAGTATTATATTACCTCTACCTGTTAGTATAGTATTATTATATTACCTCTACCTGTTAGTATAGTATTATATTACCTCTACCTGTTAGTATAGTATTATAGGGGCCTATGTGTGGCACAGTGGTTAGAGAATTGCTGCTCACTGTAATGGTACTAAGTTCGCTCTCTAGCCTACTCAACTGTAAATGGGTACCAGACTTACAGTTAGAGAGATTAAGATATCGTGGAATGGATCTGATTGCACCGCTGTAACAAAAAAAAGCGGAGACCTTTAAAAGACTCGTAAAATTGTGATTCCAACACCTCATCTCTAACGGCATAGCCTGCTCAGGGATTACCTGTATACTTACGTACCTTTATATAATTGTACCTTCTTTCAAAGGCCCTTCAGGAATGATTTCTCCAATGCAGTTTCATTCGTCAACTCTTGAGTGTAAATCGGAAAATCCAGCACAAAACTGTTCTCAATTCTGATTGAAAATGCCAGTGGCCGCCCAGTTGTGAACTGTCGAAGGTCTTCCAATGGCCGTCCAACTGTGAACAATGGACGGGGAAGGTTTTCCTGTCACTGCCAACTGCTAGACTAAAAATGGCGTTAAGTTGCCTACTGGAGACAGTTAGCGAACAAGTGGACAGGGGAAACATATTTCCGGAGTAATTGGAATTTCAGTGTTGTGTCCCTTTGTGAGTTTGTCTTGTTTGTCTACCACGGGTGTTGGGGAAAGTAGTGCATTCTGGGAGTTTGGGGACGACTAGAGACAGAAGACTACTTGATGGGATGTTTAGTTCCGGTTGGAGCATCCTGGGATGCATGATGGCTTGTTATTTCCTAATTGATTTTTAGTAATAGTGGGGCAGTGTGGTGATATTACCTTCACCCAAGGATCTTCTACTACTTTGTCTTTCGTTCGCCTGACAATAATGTCTGTATCTGCAATGTTGTTTTCTTCTATTCGATTATGACCTGCTTGTGCCTTTCAGAGTCAGGTTATGAAGAGGTTTCTTGACTGGGCCCTAGTATGTGCTTGTGCCTTTCAGAGTCAGGTTATGAAGAGGTTTCTGGACTGGGCCCTAGTATGTGCTTGTGCCTTTCAGAGTCAGGTTATGAAGAGGTTTCTGGACTGGGCCCTAGTATGTGCTTGTGCCTTTCAGAGTCAGGTTATGAAGAGGTTTCTTGACTGGGCCCTAGTATGTGCTTGTGCCTTTCAGAGTCAGGTTATGAAGAGGTTTCTTGACTGGGCCCTAGTATGTGCTTGTGCCTTTCAGAGTCAGGTTATGAAGAGGTTTCTGGACTGGGCCCTAGTATGTGCTTGTGCCTTTCAGAGTCAGGTTATGAAGAGGTTTCTGGACTGGGCCCTAGTATGTGCTTGTGCCTTTCAGAGTCAGGTTATGAAGAGGTTTCTTGACCGGGCCCTAGTATGTGCTTGTGCCTTTCAGAGTCAGGTTATGAAGAGGTTTCTTGACCGGGCCCTAGTATGTGCTTGTGCCTTTCAGAGTCAGGTTATGAAGAGGTTTCTGGACTGGGCCCTAGTATGTGCTTGTGCCTTTCAGAGTCAGGTTATGAAGAGGTTTCTGGACCGGTTCTTAGTATGTGCTTGTGCCTTTCAGAGTCAGGTTATGAAGAGGTTTCTGGACTGGGCCCTAGTATGTGCTTGTGCCTTTCAGCGTCAGGTTATGAAGAGGTTTCTTACCGGTTCTTAGTATGTGCTTGTGCCTTTCAGCGTCAGGTTAGAGGTTTCTGGACTGGGCCCTAGTATGTGCTTGTGCCTTTCAGCGTCAGGTTATGAAGAGGTTTCTTGACCGGTTCTTAGTATGTGCTTGTGCCTTTCAGCGTCAGGTTATGAAGAGGTTTCTTGACCGGTTCTTAGTATGTACTTGTGCCTTTCAGAGTCAGGTTATGGAGAGGTTTCTTGACCGGGGCCTAGTATGTGCTTGTGCCTTTCAGCGTCAGGTTAGGAAGAGGTTTCTTGACCGGTTCTTAGTATGTGCTTGTGCCTTTCAGAGTCAGGTTATGAAGAGGTTTCTTGACCGGTTCTTAGTATGTACTTGTGCCTTTCAGAGTCAGGTTATGGAGAGGTTTCTTGACCGGGGCCTAGTATGTACTTGTGCCTTTCAGAGTCAGGTTATGAAGAGGTTTCTTGACCGGTTCTTAGTATGTGCTTGTGCCTTTCAGAGTCAGGTTATGAAGAAGTTTCTGGACCGGTTCTTAGTATGTGCTTGTGCCTTTCAGAATCAGGTTATGAAGAGGTTTCTGGACCGGTTCTTAGTATGTGCTTGTGCCTTTCAGAGTCAGGTTATGAAGAGGTTTCTGGACTGGGCCCTAGTATGTGCTTGTGCCTTTCAGAGTCATGTTATGAAGAGGTTTCTGGACTGGGCCCTAGTATGTGCTTGTGCCTTTCAGCGTCAGGTTATGAAGAGGTTTCTTGACCGGTTCTTAGTATGTGCTTGTGTCTTTCAGCGTCAGGTTATGAAGAGGTTTCTTGACCGGTTCTTAGTATGTACTTGTGCCTTTCAGAGTCAGGTTATGGAGAGGTTTCTTGACCGGGGCCTAGTATGTGCTTGTGCCTTTCAGCGTCAGGTTATGAAGAGGTTTCTTGACCGGTTCTTAGTATGTGCTTGTGCCTTTCAGAGTCAGGTTATGAAGAGGTTTCTTGACCGGTTCTTAGTATGTGCTTGTGCCTTTCAGAGTCAGGTTATGGAGAGGTTTCTTGACCGGGGCCTAGTATGTACTTGTGCCTTTCAGAGTCAGGTTATGAAGAGGTTTCTTGACCGGGGCCTAGTATGTGCTTGTGCCTTTCAGAGTCAGGTTATGAAGAGGTTTCTTGACCGGTTCTTAGTATGTGCTTGTGCCTTTCAGAGTCAGGTTATGAAGAGGTTTCTTGACCGGTTCTTAATATGTGCTTGTGCCTTTCAGAGTCAGGTTATGAAGAGGTTTCTGGACCGGTTCTTAGTATGTGCTTGTGCCTTTCAGAGTCAGGTTATGAAGAGGTTTCTGGACCGGTTCTTAGTATGTGCTTGTGCCTTTCAGAGTCAGGTTATGAAGAGGATTCTTGACCGGGGCCTAGTATGTACTTGTGCCTTTCAGAGTCAGGTTATGAAGAGGTTTCTGGACTGGGCCCTAGTATGTGCTTGTGCCTTTCAGAGTCAGGTTATGAAGAGGTTTCTTGACCGGGCCCTAGTATGTGCTTGTGCCTTTCAGAGTCAGGTTATAAAGAGGTTTCTTGACCGGGCCCTAGTATGTGCTTGTGCCTTTCAGAGTCAGGTTATGAAGAGGTTTCTGGACTGGGCCCTAGTATGTGCTTGTGCCTTTCAGAGTCAGGTTATGAAGAGGTTTCTGGACCGGCTCTTAGTATGTGCTTGTGCCTTTCAGAGTCAGGTTATGAAGAGGTTTCTGGACTGGGCCCTAGTATGTGCTTGTGCCTTTCAGCGTCAGGTTATGAAGAGGTTTCTTACCGGTTCTTAGTATGTGCTTGTGCCTTTCAGCGTCAGGTTAGAGGTTTCTGGACTGGGCCCTAGTATGTGCTTGTGCCTTTCAGCGTCAGATTATGAAGAGGTTTCTTGACCGGTTCTTAGTATGTGCTTGTGCCTTTCAGCGTCAGGTTATGAAGAGGTTTCTTGACCGGTTCTTAGTATGTACTTGTGCCTTTCAGAGTCAGGTTATGGAGAGGTTTCTTGACCGGGGCCTAGTATGTGCTTGTGCCTTTCAGCGTCAGGTTAGGAAGAGGTTTCTTGACCGGTTCTTAGTATGTGCTTGTGCCTTTCAGAGTCAGGTTATGAAGAGGTTTCTTGACCGGTTCTTAGTATGTACTTGTGCCTTTCAAAGTCAGGTTATGGAGAGGTTTCTTGACCGGGGCCTAGTATGTACTTGTGCCTTTCAGAGTCAGGTTATGAAGAGGTTTCTGGACTGGGCCCTAGTATGTGCTTGTGCCTTTCAGAGTCAGGTTATGAAGAGGTTTCTGGACCGGCTCTTAGTATGTGCTTGTGCCTTTCAGAGTCAGGTTATGAAGAGGTTTCTGGACTGGGCCCTAGTATGTGCTTGTGCCTTTCAGCGTCAGGTTATGAAGAGGTTTCTTACCGGTTCTTAGTATGTGCTTGTGCCTTTCAGCGTCAGGTTAGAGGTTTCTGGACTGGGCCCTAGTATGTGCTTGTGCCTTTCAGCGTCAGGTTATGAAGAGGTTTCTTGACCGGTTCTTAGTATGTGCTTGTGCCTTTCAGCGTCAGGTTATGAAGAGGTTTCTTGACCGGTTCTTAGTATGTACTTGTGCCTTTCAGAGTCAGGTTATGGAGAGGTTTCTTGACCGGGGCCTAGTATGTGCTTGTGCCTTTCAGCGTCAGGTTAGGAAGAGGTTTCTTGACCGGTTCTTAGTATGTGCTTGTGCCTTTCAGAGTCAGGTTATGAAGAGGTTTCTTGACCGGTTCTTAGTATGTACTTGTGCCTTTCAAAGTCAGGTTATGGAGAGGTTTCTTGACCGGGGCCTAGTATGTACTTGTGCCTTTCAGAGTCAGGTTATGAAGAGGTTTCTTGACCGGTTCTTAGTATGTGCTTGTGCCTTTCAGAGTCAGGTTATGAAGAAGTTTCTGGACCGGTTCTTAGTATGTGCTTGTGCCTTTCAGAATCAGGTTATGAAGAGGTTTCTGGACCGGTTCTTAGTATGTGCTTGTGCCTTTCAGAGTCAGGTTATGAAGAGGTTTCTGGACTGGGCCCTAGTATGTGCTTGTGCCTTTCAGAGTCAGGTTATGAAGAGGTTTCTGGACTGGGCCCTAGTATGTGCTTGTGCCTTTCAGCGTCAGGTTATGAAGAGGTTTCTTGACCGGTTCTTAGTATGTGCTTGTGTCTTTCAGCGTAAGGTTATGAAGAGGTTTCTTGACCGGTTGTTAGTATGTACTTGTGCCATTCAGAGTCAGGTTATGGAGAGGTTTCTTGACCGGGGCCTAGTATGTGCTTGTGCCTTTCAGCGTCAGGTTATGAAGAGGTTTCTTGACCGGTTCTTAGTATGTGCTTGTGCCTTTCAGAGTCAGGTTATGAAGAGGTTTCTTGACCGGTTCTTAGTATGTGCTTGTGCCTTTCAGAGTCAGGTTATGGAGAGGTTTCTTCACCGGGGCCTAGTATGTACTTGTGCCTTTCAGAGTCAGGTTATGAAGAGGTTTCTTGACCGGGGCCTAGTATGTGCTTGTGCCTTTCAGAGTCAGGTTATGAAGAGGTTTCTTGACCGGTTCTTAGTATGTGCTTGTGCCTTTCAGAGTCAGGTTATGAAGAGGTTTCTTGACCGGTTCTTAGTATGTGCTTGTGCCTTTCAGAGTCAGGTTATGAAGAGGTTTCTGGACCGGTTCTTAGTATGTGCTTGTGCCTTTCAGAGTCAGGTTATGAAGAGGTTTCTGGACCGGTTCTTAGTATGTGCTTGTGCCTTTCAGAGTCAGGTTAAGAAGAGGTTTCTTGACCGGGGCCTAGTATGTACTTGTGCCTTTCAGAGTCAGGTTATGAAGAGGTTTCTTGACCGGTTCTTAGTATGTGCTTGTGTCTTTCAGAGTCAGGTTATGAAGAGGTTTCTTGACCGGTTCTTATTATGTGCTTGTGTCTTTCAGAGTCAGGGTATGAAGAGGTTTCTTGACCGGTTCTTAGTATGTGCTTGTGTCTTTCAGAGTCAGGTTATGAAGAGGTTTCTTGACCGGTTCTTAGTATGTGCTTGTGTCTTTCAGAGTCAGGTTATGAAGAGGTTTCTTGACCGGTTCTTAGTATGTGCTTGTGTCTTTCAGAGTCAGGTTATGAAGAGGTTTCTTGACCGGTTCTTAGTATGTGCTTGTGCCTTTCTGAGTCAGGTTATGAAGAGGTTTCTTGACCGGTTCTTAGTATGTGCTTGTGCCTTTCAGAGTCAGGTTATGAAGAGGTTTCTTGACCGGTTCTTAGTATGTGCTTGTGCCTTTCAGAGTCAGGTTATGAAGAGGTTTCTGGACTGGGCCCTAGTATGTGCTTGTGTCTTTCAGAGTCAGGTTATGAAGAGGTTTCTTGACCGGTTCTTAGTATGTGCTTGTGCCTTTCAGAGTCAGGTTATGAAGAGGTTTCTGGACCGGGCCCTAGTATGTGCTTGTGCCTTTCAGAGTCAGGTTATGAAGAGGTTTCTTGACCGGTTCTTAGTATGTGCTTGTGCCTTTCAGAGTCAGGTTATGAAGAGGTTTCTGGACCGGGCCCTAGTATGTGCTTGTGCCTTTCAGAGTCAGGTTATGAAGAGGTTTCTTGACCGGGCCCTAGTATGTGCTTGTGCCTTTCAGAGTCAGGTTATGAAGAGGTTTCTTGACCGGGCCCTAGTATGTGCTTGTGTCTTTCAGAGTCAGGTTATGAAGAGGTTTCTTGACCGGGCCCTAGTATGTGCTTGTGCCTTTCAGCGTCAGGTTATGAAGAGGTTTCTTGACCGGGCCCTAGTATGTGCTTGTGCCTTTCAGAGTCAGGTTATGAAGAGGTTTCTTGACCGGGCCCTAGTATGTGCTTGTGTCTTTCAGAGTCAGGTTATGAAGAGGTTTCTTGACCGGGCCCTAGTATGTGCTTGTGTCTTTCAGAGTCAGGTTATGAAGAGGTTTCTTGACCGGGCCCTAGTATGTGCTTGTGCCTTTCAGCGTCAGGTTATGAAGAGGTTTCTTGACCGGGCCCTAGTATGTGCTTGTGTCTTTCAGAGTCAGGTTATGAAGAGGTTTCTTGACCGGGCCCTAGTATGTGCTTGTGCCTTTCAGCGTCAGGTTATGAAGAGGTTTCTTGACCGGTTCTTAGTATGTGCTTGTGTCTTTCAGATTCAGGTTATGAAGAGGTTTCTTGACCGGGCCCTAGTATGTACTTGTGTCTTTCAGCGTCAGGTTATGAAGAGGTTTCTTGACCGGTTCTTAGTATGTGCTTGTGTCTTTCAGAGTCAGGTTATGAAGAGGTTTCTTGACCGGGCATTAGTATGTGCTTGTACCTTTCAGCGTCAGGTTATGAAGAGGTTTCTTGACCGGTTCTTAGTATGTGCTTGTGTCTTTCAGAGTCAGGTTATGAAGAGGTTTCTTGACCGGGGCCTAGTATGTACTTGTGTCATTCAGCGTCAGGTTATGAAGAGGTTTCTTGACCGGGACCTAGTATGTGCTTGTGCCTTACATCGTCAGATTATGAAGAGGTTTCTTGACCGGGCCCTAGTATGTGCTTCGTACACTGAGAGCTGTACTACGTCTGTTATTTCTGCTATCCATCTTCTGCGTGGTCTGCCCTTGGCTTTGTATCCATTGTATCTGGGTAGCATTGCTTTCTGAGAGATACTATCTGGTGTTTGTCGTGTCACGTGGACAGACCATTTGGTTTGTTGTCTCTTCATTAGGTCTAGCATTGGTGTTTTACTTACTTGTCTCCTAATATCTTCTTTTCTGATTCTATAGTTAAAAAAAAAAAAAAATGATTCTATCCAGTCTTGTTAATCCAAGCATTCTGTGCAGAAATTTCATCGCTGTTGTTATGAAGTTTCTTTGATCTTTGCTTGTCAATGTCCAATGTTGTCCCTGATAGCACAATGTGGGTAGGAATATCGTGTTGTATAGAGTTATTTTTGTATCCATTGTCACGTGGTTACATTGTGATATCGGGGCCATTTTCCCAATGATTTGACTTGCTTTATTACATCTGTGTTGAATTGATTGTCTCCTTTGCCGTCTGCTGAGAATCTGTTACCTAGACATTTTAAACCTGTTTTACTGGTTGGTTTTGTATAACATTGTTGTTTCTATTTCTTTGCTTGCAGTCATCATAGCTTCGGTTATGTTGTATATTGTATAAACTTCACTGTCTTTTGTAGTTCACATATGTCCATCACGTTTCTCTTCCAGTGTTGTTTCTATAGGCCAGTGGGATTGTCTCTGTATATCATATTCAGTAGTATGTGCTCTTCTGTCTGGGGCGCCTGTCCGTATGTACACGCAGCTGCGTTGCCAATCTTCAATTGTGTGTACATGTCGCTGCGGAGTCGGTTGTGTCCTGTTCTAAGGCGCAACACAATAGTTTGCTCTTGTCTGTTCATGTTATGGTAATCGTCTGGTGTTTCTGTTGGTGGCTTTCTGATTGATTTGATCATCCTTATCTTCTGTTGGTATTTAACTGGCACATCTGGTTGCTCGTCTGCACCACCCTTCTTTGCCAGTCGATCTGCTCTCTCGTTCGAGTAATTTTGGTTAAATTACATATATCCACATAGATCAAATAATTTTGGTTATATTACATTTATCCACATAGATCAACTAAATTTTGTTATATTACATTTATCCACATAGATCAACTAAATTTTGTTATATTACATTTATCCACATAGATCAACTAAATTTTGTTATATTACATTTATCCACATAGATAAACTAAATTTTGTTATATTACATTTATCCACATAGATCAAATAAATTTGGTTATATTACCGTAATCAACATATGTAGATCAATTTGTGATATATTGGTACTGCAGTGCGTGTTTACCATCTCATAGGTATGGTACTGAGCCTGGAATCAGCGATGTTATTATATCTGTCAGAACATTCAATAAAACATTAAACGAAACCTTTTCTGTTCCCTGTGGAGCTTAGGTCGTTTGTAAACAAATTCCAAAGCATCAAGTATTGGCCTGTCTATATCTGTGGAAGCTTCTGTGGCTTAACGTCTCCACAGAAGATCGTAGACAATCCCATGCCCAACTTTGCTTAGTCGTCTCTTATGGCTTGCCTGTCAGGTTACAGTGGTACTATTGTTTGCTGCCATTTCGAGAACATTACTTTTTTTAAACAATTAAAATACTAATTCATTATATTAAAAATAATACGTATTGAAAGATATATATATATATATATATAGAGAGAGAGAGAGATAGAGAGAGAGGGGGAGAGAGTGACAGAAAGAGAGAGACGAAGAGAAAACGAGAAATATAATGAGAGAGAAATTGAGTGATGATAAAAATCCATTCGATTGCTTGCTGTGAAGTTCAGAGTGAGAGAGAAGGTGTGGAGAAAATGAATTGGAAGCAAGGAGGAGTGGTTACACGGAGAGCGTGCCAGAGAGACAGAGAGAGAGAGAGAGAGGTACGATCAGGAGAGCGAAAAAATCAACTTGGATTACATGAAGATAATATGCTTAGAGTATCATCCGATCACCAACGGAATGATCGAAGTTTTTGTCTGCTGCGTCTGCTCAGATCACTCTTTTCCGTTTTCTTTTTATAAGGTACCAAAACATTGTGGCGGGTTTGGTGGGTGGAATAGTGGAGCGTGGGTTTGGTGGGTGGGTTTGGTGGGTGGAGTAGTGGTGGGTGGGTTTGGTGGCTGGAGTAGTGGTGGCTGGGTTTGGTGGCTGGAGTAGTGGTGGCTGGGTTTGGTGGCTGGAGTAGTGGTGGGTGGGTTTGGTGGGTGGAGTAGTGGTGGGTGGGTTTGGTGGATGAGTTACGTGGGTGGAATAGTGGTGGGCGAGTTTGGTGGGTGGAGTAGTGGTGGGTGGGTTTAGTGAGTGGGTTTGGTGGCTGGAGTAGTGGTGGGCGAGTTTGGTGGGTGGAGTAGTGGTGGGTGGGTTTGGTGGGTAGGTTTGGTGGGTGGAGTAATGGTGGGCGAGTTTGGTGGGTGGAGTAGTGGTGAGTGGGTTTGGTGGGCGAGTTTAGTGGGTGGAGTAGTGGTGGGTGGGTTTGGTGGCTGGAGTAGTGGTGGCTGGGTTTGGTGGCTGGAGTAGTGGTGGGTGGGTTTGGTGGGTGGGTTTAGTGAGTGGGTTTGGTGGCTGGAGTATTGGTGGCTGGGTTTGGTGGCTGGAGTAGTGGTGGGTGGGTTTGGTGGCTGGAGTAGTGGTGGCTGGGTTTGGTGGCTGGAGTAGCGGTGGGTGAGTTTGGTGGCTGGAGTAGTGGTGGCTGGGTTTGGTGAGTGGGTTTGGTGGCTGGATTATTGGTGGCTGGGTTTGGTGGCTGGAGTAGTGGTGGGTGGGTTTGGTGGCTGGAGTAGTGGTGGCTGGGTTTGGTGGCTGGAGTAGCGGTGGGTGGGTTTGATGGGTGGGTTTAGTGAGTGGGTTTGGTGGCTGGAGTAGTGGTGGCTGGGTTTGGTGGCTGGAGTAGTGGTGGGTGGGTTTGGTGGGTGGGTTTAGTGAGTGGGTTTGGTGGCTGGAGTATTGGAGGCTGGGTTTGGTGGCTGGAGTAGTGGTGGGTGGGTTTGGTTGCTGGAGTAGTGGTGGCTGGGTTTGGTGGCTGGAGTAGCAGTGGGTGAGTTTGGTGGCTGGAGTAGTGGTGGCTGGGTTTGGTGAGTGGGTTTGGTGGTTGGAGTAGCGGTGGGTGAGTTTGGTGGATGGAGTAGTGGTGGGTGGGTTTGGTGGGTGGGTTTGGTGGTTGGAGTAGTGGTGGGTGGGTTTGGTGGGTGGGTTTGGTGGTTGGAGTAGTGGTGGCTGGAGTAGTGGTGGCTGGGTTTGGTGGCTGGAGTAGCGGTGGGTGGGTTTGGTGGCTGGAGTAGTGATGGGTGGGTTTGGTGGGTGGGTTTAGTGGCTGGAGTAGTGGTGGGTGGGTTTGGTGGGTGGGTTTGGTGGCTGGAGTAGTGGTGGCTGGGTTTGGTGGCTGGAGTAGTGGTGGGTGGGTTTGGTGGGTGGATTTGGTGGCTGGAGTAGCGGTGGGTGGGTTTGGTGGGTGGGTTTGGTGTCTGGAGTAGTGGTGGCTGGGTTTGGTTGCTGGAGTAGTGGTGGCTGGGTTTGGTGGCTGGAGTAGTGGTTGGTGGGTTTGGTGGGTGGGTTTGGTGGCTGGAGTAGTTGTGGCTGGGTTTGGTGGCTGGAGTAGTGGTGGGTGGGTTTGGTGGGTGGGTTTGGTGGCTGGAGTAGCGGTGGGTGGGTTTGGTGGGTGGGTTTGGTGGCTGCAGTAGTGGTGGGTGGGTTTGGTGGGTGGGTTTGGTGGCTGGAGTAGCGGTGGGTGGGTTTGGTGGGTGGGTTTGGTGGCTGCAGTAGTGGTGGCTGGGTTTGGTGGATGGAGTAGCGGTGGGTGGGTTTGGTGGCTGGGTTTGGTGGCTGGAGTAGTGGTGGGTGGGTTTGGTGGCTGGAATAGTGGTGGCTGGGTTTGGTGGCTGGAGTAGTGGTGGGTGGGTTTGGTGGGCGAGTTTAGTGGGTGGAGTAGTGGTGGGTGGGTTTTGTGGCTGGAGTAGTGGTGGGTGGGTTTGGTGGGCGAGTTTAGTGGGTGGAGTAGTGGTGGGTGGGTTTGGTGGCTGGAGTAGTGGTGGCTGGGTTTTGTGGCTGGAGTAGTGGTGGGTGGGTTTGGTGGGTGGGTTTAGTGAGTGGGTTTGGTGGCTGGAGTATTGGTGGCTGGGTTTGGTGGCTGGAGTAGTGGTGGGTGGGTTTGGTGGCTGAGTTTGGTGGCTGGAGTAGTGGTGGGTGGGTTTGGTGGCTGGAATAGTGGTGGCTGGGTTTGGTGGCTGGAGTAGTGGTGGGTGGGTTTGGTGGGCGAGTTTAGTGGGCGGAGTAGTGGTGGGTGGGTTTGGTGGCTGGAGTAGTGGTGGCTGGGTTTTGTGGCTGGAGTAGTGGTGGGTGGGTTTGGTGGGTGGGTTTAGTGAGTGGGTTTTGTGGCTGGAGTATTGGTGGCTGGGTTTGGTGGCTGGAGTAGTGGTGGGTGGGTTTGGTGGCTGGAGTAGTGGTGGCTGGGTTTGGTGGCTGGAGTAGCGGTGGGTGGGTTTAGTGAGTGGGTTTGGTGGCTGGAGTAGTGGTGGCTGAGTTTGGTGGCTGGAGTAGTGGTGGGTGGGTTTGGTTGGTGGGTTTAGTGAGTGGGTTTGGTGGCTGGAGTATTGGTGGCTGGGTTTGGTGGCTGGAGTAGTGGTGGGTGGGTTTGGTTGCTGGAGTAGTGGTGGCTGGGTTTGGTGGCTGGAGTAGCGGTGGGTGAGTTTGGGGGCTGGAGTAGTGGTGGCTGGGTTTGGTGAGTGGGTTTGGTGGCTGGAGTATTGGTGGCTGGGTTTTGTGGCTGGAGTAGTGGTGGGTGGGTTTGGTGGCTGGAGTAGTGGTGGCTGGGTTTGGTGGCTGGAGTAGCGGTGGGTGGGTTTGGTGGGTGGGTTTAGTGAGTGGGTTTGGTGGCTGGAGTAGTGGTGGCTGGGTTTGGTGGGTGGGTTTAGTGAGTGGGTTTGGTGGCTGGGGTATTGGTTGCTGGGTTTGATGGCTGGAGTAGTGGTGGGTGAGTTTGGTGGCTGGAGTAGCGGTGGGTGGGTTTGGTTGCTGGGTTTGGTGGCTGGGTTTGGTGGCTGGAGTAGTGGTGGGTGGGTTTGGTGGGTGGGTTTAGTGGCTGGAGTAGTGGTGGGTGGGTTTGGTGGGTGGGTTTGGTGGCTGGAGTAGTGGTGGCTGGGTTTGGTGGCTGGAGTAGTGGTGGGTGGGTTTTGTGGGTGGGTTTGGTGGCTGGAGTAGCGGTGGGTGGGTTTGGTGGGTGGGTTTGGTGTCTGGAGTAGTGGTGGGTGGGTTTGGTGGCTGGAGTAGTGGTGGCTGGGTTTGGTGGCTGGAGTAGTGGAGGCTGGGTTTGGTGGCTGGAGTAGTGGTGGGTGGGTTTGGTGGGTGGGTTTGGTGGCTGGAGTAGTGGTGGGTGGGTTTGGTGGCTGGAGTAGCGGTGGGTGGGTTTGGTGGGTGGGTTTGGTGGCTGCAGTAGTGGTGGCTGGGTTTGGTGGCTGGAGTAGCGGTGGGTGGGTTTGGTGGCTGGGTTTGGTGGCTGGAGTAGTGGTGGGTGGGTTTGGTGGCTGGAATAGTGGTGGCTGGGTTTGGTGGCTTGAGTAGTGGAGGGTGGGTTTGGTGGCTGTAGTAGCGGTAGGTGGGTTTGGTGGGTGGGTTTGGTGGTTGGAGTAGTGGTGGGTGGGTTTGGTGGGTGGGTTTGGTGGCTGGAGTAGTGGTGGGTGGGTTTGGTGGCTGGAGTAGTGGTGGGTGTGTTTGGTGGCTGTGTTTGGTGGCTGGATTAGTGGTGGCTGGGTTTGGTGGCTGGAGTGGCGGTGGGTGTGTTTGGTGGCTGGGTTTGGTGGCTGGAGTAGTGGTGGGTGAGTTTGGTGGCTGGGTTTGGTGGCTGGAGTAGTGGTGGGTGTGTTTGGTGGCTGGAGTAGCGGTGGGTGGGTTTGGTGGCTGGATTTGGTGGCTGGGTTTGGTGGCTGGAGTAGTGGGGGGTGAGTTTGGTGGCTGGAGTAGCGGTGGGTGGGTTTGGTGGGTGGGTTTGGTGGCTGGGTTTGGTGGCTGGAGTAGTGGTGGGTGAGTTGGGTGACTGGAGTATCGGTGGGTGGGTTTGGTGGGTGGGTTTGGTGGCTGGAGTAGTGGTGGGTGGGTTTGGTGGGTGGGTTTGGTGGCTGGAGTAGTGGTGGGTGGGTTTGGTGGAGGGTTTGGTGGGTGGAGTGGTGGTGGGTGGGTTTGGTGGCTGGGTTTGGTGGGTGGGTTTGGTGGCTGGAGTAGTGGTGGGTGGGTTTGGTGGGTGGGTTTGGTGGCTGGGTTTGGTGGGTGGGTTTGGTGGCTGGAGTAGTGGTGGGTGGGTTTGGTGACTAGAGTAGCGGTGGGTTGGTTTGATGACTGGACTAGCGGTCGATGGATTTGGTGGCTGGACTAGCGATGGGTGGGTTTGGTGGAAGGAATAGCGGTGGGTGGGTTTGGTGGCTGGGCAAGCGATGGGTGGGTTTGATGGAAGCAATAGCGGTGGGTGCACCTTTCGGGTCTGGACATTCGGGCGATTGATAGATGAACCTTTCGGCTCGGGACATTTGACGTTTGGGCTATCGATGTGTTCTGGGTCATCCTGACAAGGACGATGCAACGTTCTATCGCAGTGACAGGCTGATGTGATATCATGTCGCAATGACAGCAAGGCTAATGGGATATCATGTCGCAGTGACAGCAAGGCTAATGTGATATCATGTCGCAGTAACAGCAAGGCTAATGTGATATCATGTCGCCCTACCTTACACTGCTGGTGACCGTGAACTTGTATGACCTTTGGCTACCTGGCCTAATGTAGTTTCTGCAAGAGTGATAGTAAAGTCTGTATGGCCTAGAGCAAGGTTGTTGGAATGTTCTACAAGACTGATAGTAAAGTCTGTATGGCCTAGAGCAAGGTTGTTGGAATGTTCTACAAGACTGATAGTAACGTCTGTATGACCTAGAGCAAGGTTGTTGGAATGTTCTACAAGACTGATAGTAAAATCTGTATGGCCTAGAGCAAGGTTGTTGGAATGTTCTACAAGACTGATAGTAAAGTCTGTATGGCCTAGAGCAAGGTTGTTGGATAGTTCTACAAGACTGATAGTAAAGTCTGTATGACCTAGAGCAAGGTTGTTGGAATGTTCTACAAGACTGATAGTAAAGTCTGTATGGCCTAGAGCAAGGTTGTTGGAATGTTCTACAAGACTGATAGTAAAGTCTGTATGACCTAGAGCAAGGTTGTTGAATGTTCTACAAGACTGATAGTAAAGTCTGTATGGCTTAGAGCAAGGTTGTTGGAATGTTCTACAAGACTGATAGTAAAGTCTGTATGGCCTAGAGCAAGGTTGTTGGAATGTTCTACAAGACTGATAGTAAAGTCTGTATGGCCTAAAGCAAGGTTGTTGGAATGTTCTACAAGACTGATAGTTGTCTGTATGGTCTAGAGCAAGGTTGTTGAATGTTCTACAAGACTGATAGTAAAGTCTGCATGGCCTAGAGCAAGGTTGTTGGAATGTTCTACAAGACTGATAGTAAAATATGTATGGCCTAGAGCAAGGTTGTTGAATGTTCTACAAGACTGATAGTAAAGTCTGTATGGCCTAGAGCAAGGTTGTTGGAATGTTCTACAAGACTGATAGTAAAGTCTGTATGGCCTAGAGCAAGGTTGTTGGAATGTTCTACAAGACTGATAGTAAAGTCTGTATGGCCTAGAGCAAGGTTGTTGGAATGTTCTACAAGACTGATAGTAAAGTCTGTATGACCTAGAGCAAGGTTGTTGAATGTTCTACAAGACTGATAGTAAAGTCTGTATGGCCTAGAGCAAGGTTGTTGGAATGTTCTACAAGACTGATAGTAAAGTCTGTATGGCCTAGAGCAAGGTTGTTGGAATGTTCTACAAGACTGATAGTAAAGTCTGTATGGCCTAGAGCAAGGTTTTTGGAATGTTCTACAAGACTTATAGTTGTCTGTATGGTCTAGAGCAAGGTTGTTGAATGTTCTACAAGACTGATAGTAAAGTCTGCATGGCCTAGAGCAAGGTTGTTGGAATGTTCTACAAGACTTATAGTTGTCTGTATGGCCTAGAGCAAGGTTGTTGAATGTTCTACAAGACTGATAGTAAAGTCTGTATGGCCTAGAGCAAGGTTGTTGAATGTTCTACAAGACTGATAGTAAAGTCTGTATGGCCTAGAGCAAGGTTGTTGGAATGTTCTACAAGACTGATAGTAAAGTCTGTATGGCCTAGAGCAAGGTTGTTGGAATGTTCTACAAGACTGATAGTAAAGTCTGTATGGCCTAGAGCAAGGTTGTTGGAATGTTCTACAAGACTTATAGTTGTCTGTATGGCCTAGAGCAAGGTTGTTGAATGTTCTACAAGACTGATAGTAAAGTCTGTATGGCCTAGAGCAAGGTTGTTGAATGTTCTACAAGACTGATAGTAAAGTCTGTATGGCCTAGAGCAAGGTTGTTGGAATGTTCTACAAGACTGATAGTAAAGTCTGTATGGCCTAGAGCAAGGTTGTTGGAATGTTCTACAAGACTGATAGTAAAGTCTGTATGGTCTAGAGCAAGGTTGTTGGAATGTTCTACAACCCTGATAGTAAATTCTGTATGGCCTAGAGCAAGGTTGTTGGAATGTTCTACAAGACTGATAGTAAAGTCTGTATGGCCTAGAGCAAGGTTGTTGGAATGTTCTACAAGACTGATAGTAACGTCTGTATGGCCTAGAGCAAGGTTGTTGGAATGTTCTACAAGACTGATAGTAAAGTCTGTATGGCCTAGAGCAAGGTTGTTGGAATGTTCTACAAGACTGATAGTAAAGTCTGTATGGTCTAGAGCAAGGTTGTTGGAATGTTCTACAACCCTGATAGTAAAGTCTGTATGGCCTAGAGCAAGGTTGTTGGAATGTTCTACAAGACTGATAGTAAAGTCTGTATGGCCTAGAGCAAGGTTGTTGGAATGTTCTACAAGACTGATAGTAACGTCTGTATGGCCTAGAGCAAGGTTGTTGGAATGTTCTACAAGACTGATAGTAAAATCTGTATGGCCTAGAGCAAGGTTGTTGGAATGTTCTACAAGACTGATAGTAAAGTCTGTATGGCCTAGAGCAAGGTTGTTGGAATGTTCTACAAGACTGATAGTAAAGTCTGTATGGCCTAGAGCAAGGTTGTTGGAATGTTCTACAAGACTGATAGTAAAGTCTGTATGGCCTAGAGCAAGGTTGTTGGAATGTTCTACAAGACTGATAGTAAAGTCTGTATGACCTAGAGCAAGGTTGTTGAATGTTCTACAAGACTGATAGTAAAGTCTGTATGGCCTAGAGCAAGGTTGTTGGAATGTTCTACAAGACTGATAGTAAAGTCTGTATGGCCTAGAGCAAGGTTGTTGGAATGTTCTACAAGACTGATAGTAAAGTCTGTATGGCCTAAAGCAAGGTTGTTGGAATGTTCTACAAGACTGATAGTAAAGTCTGTATGGCCTAGAGCAGGGTTGTTGGAATGTTCTACAAGACTGATAGTAAAGTCTGTATGGCCTAGAGCAAGGTTGTTGGAATGTTCTACAAGACTTATAGTTGTCTGTATGGCCTAGAGCAAGGTTTTTGAAATGTTCTACAAGACCTATAGTTGTCTGTATGGTCTAGAGCAAGGTTGTTGGAATGTTCTACAAGACTGATAGTAAAGTCTGTATGGCCTAGATCAAGGTTGTTGGAATGTTCTACAAGACTGATAGTAAAGTCTGTAGGGTCTAGAGCAAAGTTGTTGGAATGTTCTACAACCCTGATAGTAAATTCTGTATGGCATAGAGCAAGGTTGTTGGAATGTTCTACAAGACTGATAGTAAAGTCTGTATGGCCTAGAGCAAGGTTGTTGGAATGTTCTACAAGACTGATAGTAACGTCTGTATGGCCTAGAGCAAGGTTGTTGGAATGTTCTACAAGACTGATAGTAAAATCTGTATGACCTAGAGCAAGGTTGTTGGAATGTTCTACAAGACTGATAGTAAAGTCTGTATGGCCTAGAGCAAGGTTGTTGGAATGTTCTACAAGACTGATAGTAAAGTCTGCATGGCCTAGAGCAAGGTTGTTGGAATGTTCTACAAGACTGATAGTAAAGTCTGTATGGCCTAGAGCAAGGTTGTTGGAATGTTCTACAATACTGATAGTAAAGTCTGTATGACCTAGAGCAAGGTTGTTGAATGTTCTACAAGACTGATAGTAAAGTCTGTATGTCCTAGAGCAAGGTTGTTGGAATGTTCTACAAGACTGATAGTAAAGTCTGTATGGCCTAGAGCAAGGTTGTTGGAATGTTCTACAAGACTGATAGTAAAGTCTGTATGGCCTAGAGCAAGGTTGTTGGAATGTTCTACAAGACTGATAGTAAAGTCTGTATGGCCTAGAGCAAGGTTGTTGGAATGTTCTACAAGACTGATAGTAAAGTCTGTATGGCCTAAAGCAAGGTTGTTGGAATGTTCTACAAGACTGATAGTAAAGTCTGTATGGCCTAGAGCAGGGTTGTTGGAATGTTCTACAAGACTGATAGTAAAGTCTGTATGGCCTAGAGCAAGGTTGTTGGAATGTTCTACAAGACTTATAGTTGTCTGTATGGCCTAGAGCAAGGTTTTTGAAATGTTCTACAAGACCTATAGTTGTCTGTATGGTCTAGAGCAAGGTTGTTGGAATGTTCTACAAGACTGATAGTAAAGTCTGTATGGCCTAGATCAAGGTTGTTGGAATGTTCTACAAGACTGATAGTAAAGTCTGTAGGGTCTAGAGCAAAGTTGTTGGAATGTTCTACAACCCTGATAGTAAATTCTGTATGGCATAGAGCAAGGTTGTTGGAATGTTCTACAAGACTGATAGTAAAGTCTGTATGGCCTAGAGCAAGGTTGTTGGAATGTTCTACAAGACTGATAGTAACGTCTGTATGGCCTAGAGCAAGGTTGTTGGAATGTTCTACAAGACTGATAGTAAAATCTGTATGACCTAAAGCAAGGTTGTTGGAATGTTCTACAAGACTGATAGTAAAGTCTGTATGGCCTAGAGCAAGGTTGTTGGAATGTTCTACAAGACTGATAGTAAAGTCTGCATGGCCTAGAGCAAGGTTGTTGGAATGTTCTACAAGACTGATAGTAAAGTCTGTATGGCCTAGAGCAAGGTTGTTGGAATGTTCTACAATACTGATAGTAAAGTCTGTATGACCTAGAGCAAGGTTGTTGAATGTTCTACAAGACTGATAGTAAAGTCTGTATGTCCTAGAGCAAGGTTGTTGGAATGTTCTACAAGACTGATAGTAAAGTCTGTATGGCCTAGAGCAAGGTTGTTGGAATGTTCTACAAGACTGATAGTAAAGTCTGTATGGCCTAGAGCAGGTGGTTGGAATGTTCTACAAGACTTATAGTTGTCTCTATGGCCTAGAGCAAGGTTTTTGAATGTTCTACAAGACTGATAGTAAAGTCTGCATGGCCTAGAGCAAGGTTGTTGGAATGTTCTACAAGACTTATAGTTGTCTGTATGGCCTAGAGCAAGGTTGTTGAATGTTCTACAAGACTGATAGTAAAGTCTGTATGGCCTAGAGCAAGGTTGTTGAATGTTCTACAAGACTGATAGTAAAGTCTGTATGGCCTAGAGCAAGGTTGTTGGAATGTTCTACAAGACTGATAGTAAAGTCTGCATGGCCTAGAGCAAGGTTGTTGGAATGTTCTACAAGACTTATAGTTGTCTGTATGGACTAGAGCAAGGTTGTTGAATGTTCTACAAGACTGATAGTAAAGTCTGTATGGCCTAGAGCAAGGTTGTTGGAATGTTCTACAAGACTGATAGTAAAGTCTGTATGGCCTAGAGCAAGGTTGTTGGAATGTTCTACAAGACTGATAGTAAAGTCTGTATGGTCTAGAGCAAGGTTGTTGGAATGTTCTACAACCCTGATAGTAAATTCTGTATGGCCTAGAGCAAGGTTGTTGGAATGTTCTACAAGACTGAAAGTAAAGTCTGTATGGCCTAGAGCAAGGTTGTTGGAATGTTCTACAAGACTGATAGTAAAGTCTGTATGGCCTAGAGCAAGGTTGTTGGAATGTTCTACAAGACTTATAGTTGTCTGTATGGCCTAGAGCAAGGTTTTTGAAATGTTCTACAAGACCTATAGTTGTCTGTATGGTCTAGAGCAAGGTTGTTGGAATGTTCTACAAGACTGATAGTAAAGTCTGTATGGCCTAGATCAAGGTTGTTGGAATGTTCTACAAGACTGATAGTAAAGTCTGTAGGGTCTAGAGCAAAGTTGTTGGAATGTTCTACAACCCTGATAGTAAATTCTGTATGGCATAGAGCAAGGTTGTTGGAATGTTCTACAAGACTGATAGTAAAGTCTGTATGGCCTAGAGCAAGGTTGTTGGAATGTTCTACAAGACTGATAGTAACGTCTGTATGGCCTAGAGCAAGGTTGTTGGAATGTTCTACAAGACTGATAGTAAAATCTGTATGACCTAGAGCAAGGTTGTTGGAATGTTCTACAAGACTGATAGTAAAGTCTGTATGGCCTAGAGCAAGGTTGTTGGAATGTTCTACAAGACTGATAGTAAAGTCTGCATGGCCTAGAGCAAGGTTGTTGGAATGTTCTACAAGACTGATAGTAAAGTCTGTATGGCCTAGAGCAAGGTTGTTGGAATGTTCTACAATACTGATAGTAAAGTCTGTATGACCTAGAGCAAGGTTGTTGAATGTTCTACAAGACTGATAGTAAAGTCTGTATGTCCTAGAGCAAGGTTGTTGGAATGTTCTACAAGACTGATAGTAAAGTCTGTATGGCCTAGAGCAAGGTTGTTGGAATGTTCTACAAGACTGATAGTAAAGTCTGTATGGCCTAGAGCAAGGTTGTTGGAATGTTCTACAAGACTGATAGTAAAGTCTGTATGGCCTAGAGCAAGGTTGTTGGAATGTTCTACAAGACTGATAGTAAAGTCTGTATGACCTAGAGCAAGGTTGTTGAATGTTCTACAAGACTGATAGTAAAGTCTGTATGGCCTAGAGCAAGGTTGTTGGAATGTTCTACAAGACTGATAGTAAAGTCTGTATGGCCTAGAGCAAGGTTGTTGGAATGTTCTACAAGACTGATAGTAAAGTCTGTATGGCCTAAAGCAAGGTTGTTGGAATGTTCTACAAGACTGATAGTAAAGTCTGTATGGCCTAGAGCAGGGTTGTTGGAATGTTCTACAAGACTGATAGTAAAGTCTGTATGGCCTAGAGCAAGGTTGTTGGAATGTTCTACAAGACTTATAGTTGTCTGTATGGCCTAGAGCAAGGTTTTTGAAATGTTCTACAAGACCTATAGTTGTCTGTATGGTCTAGAGCAAGGTTGTTGGAATGTTCTACAAGACTGATAGTAAAGTCTGTATGGCCTAGATCAAGGTTGTTGGAATGTTCTACAAGACTGATAGTAAAGTCTGTAGGGTCTAGAGCAAAGTTGTTGGAATGTTCTACAACCCTGATAGTAAATTCTGTATGGCATAGAGCAAGGTTGTTGGAATGTTCTACAAGACTGATAGTAAAGTCTGTATGGCCTAGAGCAAGGTTGTTGGAATGTTCTACAAGACTGATAGTAACGTCTGTATGGCCTAGAGCAAGGTTGTTGGAATGTTCTACAAGACTGATAGTAAAATCTGTATGACCTAAAGCAAGGTTGTTGGAATGTTCTACAAGACTGATAGTAAAGTCTGTATGGCCTAGAGCAAGGTTGTTGGAATGTTCTACAAGACTGATAGTAAAGTCTGCATGGCCTAGAGCAAGGTTGTTGGAATGTTCTACAAGACTGATAGTAAAGTCTGTATGGCCTAGAGCAAGGTTGTTGGAATGTTCTACAATACTGATAGTAAAGTCTGTATGACCTAGAGCAAGGTTGTTGAATGTTCTACAAGACTGATAGTAAAGTCTGTATGTCCTAGAGCAAGGTTGTTGGAATGTTCTACAAGACTGATAGTAAAGTCTGTATGGCCTAGAGCAAGGTTGTTGGAATGTTCTACAAGACTGATAGTAAAGTCTGTATGGCCTAGAGCAGGTGGTTGGAATGTTCTACAAGACTTATAGTTGTCTCTATGGCCTAGAGCAAGGTTTTTGAATGTTCTACAAGACTGATAGTAAAGTCTGCATGGCCTAGAGCAAGGTTGTTGGAATGTTCTACAAGACTTATAGTTGTCTGTATGGCCTAGAGCAAGGTTGTTGAATGTTCTACAAGACTGATAGTAAAGTCTGTATGGCCTAGAGCAAGGTTGTTGAATGTTCTACAAGACTGATAGTAAAGTCTGTATGGCCTAGAGCAAGGTTGTTGGAATGTTCTACAAGACTGATAGTAAAGTCTGCATGGCCTAGAGCAAGGTTGTTGGAATGTTCTACAAGACTTATAGTTGTCTGTATGGACTAGAGCAAGGTTGTTGAATGTTCTACAAGACTGATAGTAAAGTCTGTATGGCCTAGAGCAAGGTTGTTGGAATGTTCTACAAGACTGATAGTAAAGTCTGTATGGCCTAGAGCAAGGTTGTTGGAATGTTCTACAAGACTGATAGTAAAGTCTGTATGGTCTAGAGCAAGGTTGTTGGAATGTTCTACAACCCTGATAGTAAATTCTGTATGGCCTAGAGCAAGGTTGTTGGAATGTTCTACAAGACTGAAAGTAAAGTCTGTATGGCCTAGAGCAAGGTTGTTGGAATGTTCTACAAGACTGATAGTAAAGTCTGTATGGCCTAGAGCAAGGTTGTTGGAATGTTCTACAAGACTGATAGTAAAGTATGTATGACATAGAGCAAGGTTGTTGAATGTTCTACAAGACTGATAGTAAAGTCTGTATGGCCTAGAGCAAGGTTGTTGGAATGTTCTACAAGACTGATAGTAAAGTCTGTATGGCCTAGAGCAAGGTTGTTGGAATGTTCTACAAGACTGATAGTAAAGTCTGTATGGCCTAAAGCAAGGTTGTTGGAATGTTCTACAAGACTGATAGTAAAGTCTGTATGGCCTAGAGCAAGGTTGTTGGAATGTTCTACAAGACTGATAGTAAAGTCTGTATGGCCTAGAGCAAGGTTGTTGGAATGTTCTACAAGACTTATAGTTGTCTGTATGGCCTAGAGCAAGGTTTTTGAAATGTTCTACAAGACTTATAGTTGTCTGTATGGTCTAGAGCAAGGTTGTTGAATGTTCTACAAGACTGATAGTAAAGTCTGCATGGCCTAGAGCAAGGTTGTTGGAATGTTCTACAAGACTTATAGTAAAGTCTGTATGGCCTAGAGCAAGGTTGTTGGAATGTTCTACAAGACTGAAAGTAAAGTCTGTATGGCCTAGAGCAAGGTTTTTGAAATGTTCTACAAGACCTATAGTTGTCTGTATGGTCTAGAGCAAGGTTGTTGGAATGTTCTACAAGACTGATAGTAAAGTCTGTATGGCCTAGATCAAGGTTGTTGGAATGTTCTACAAGACTGATAGTAAAGTCTGTAGGGTCTAGAGCAAAGTTGTTGGAATGTTCTACAACCCTGATAGTAAATTCTGTATGGCATAGAGCAAGGTTGTTGGAATGTTCTACAAGACTGATAGTAAAGTCTGTATGGCCTAGAGCAAGGTTGTTGGAATGTTCTACAAGACTGATAGTAACGTCTGTATGGCCTAGAGCAAGGTTGTTGGAATGTTCTACAAGACTGATAGTAAAGTCTGTATGGCCTAGAGCAAGGTTGTTGGAATGTTCTACAAGACTGATAGTAAAGTCTGTATGGCCTAGAGCAAGGTTGTTGGAATGTTCTACAAGACTGATAGTAAAGTCTGCATGGCCTAGAGCAAGGTTGTTGGAATGTTCTACAAGACTGATAGTAAAGTCTGTATGGCCTAGAGCAAGGTTGTTGGAATGTTCTACAATACTGATAGTAAAGTCTGTAGGACCTAGAGCAAGGTTGTTGAATGTTCTACAAGACTGATAGTAAAGTCTGTATGTCCTAGAGCAAGGTTGTTGGAATGTTCTACAAGACTGATAGTAAAGTCTGTATGGCCTAGAGCAAGGTTGTTGGAATGTTCTACAAGACTGATAGTAACGTCTGTATGGCCTAGAGCAAGGTTGTTGGAATGTTCTACAAGACTGATAGTAAAGTCTGTATGGCCTAGAGCAAGGTTGTTGGAATGTTCTACAAGACTGATAGTAAAGTCTGTATGACCTAGAGCAAGGTTGTTGAATGTTCTACAAGACTGATAGTAAAGTCTGTATGGCCTAGAGCAAGGTTGTTGGAATGTTCTACAAGACTGATAGTAAAGTCTGTATGGCCTAGAGCAAGGTTGTTGGAATGTTCTACAAGACTGATAGTAAAGTCTGTATGGCCTAAAGCAAGGTTGTTGGAATGTTCTACAAGACTGATAGTAAAGTCTGTATGGCCTAGAGCAGGGTTGTTGGAATGTTCTACAAGACTGATAGTAAAGTCTGTATGGCCTAGAGCAAGGTTGTTGGAATGTTCTACAAGACTTATAGTTGTCTGTATGGCCTAGAGCAAGGTTTTTGAAATGTTCTACAAGACCTATAGTTGTCTGTATGGTCTAGAGCAAGGTTGTTGGAATGTTCTACAAGACTGATAGTAAAGTCTGTATGGCCTAGATCAAGGTTGTTGGAATGTTCTACAAGACCTATAGTTGTCTGTATGGTCTAGAGCAAGGTTGTTGAATGTTCTACAAGACTGATAGTAAAGTCTGCATGGCCTAGAGCAAGGTTGTTGGAATGTTCTACAAGACTGATAGTAAAGTCTGCATGGCCTAGAGCAAGGTTGTTGGAATGTTCTACAAGACTTATAGTTGTCTGTATGGCCTAGAGCAAGGTTTTTGAAATGTTCTACAAGACCTATAGTTGTCTGTATGGTCTAGAGCAAGGTTGTTGGAATGTTCTACAAGACTGATAGTAAAGTCTGTATGGCCTAGATCAAGGTTGTTGGAATGTTCTACAAGACTGATAGTAAAGTCTGTATGGTCTAGAGCAAGGTTGTTGGAATGTTCTACAACCCTGATAGTAAATTCTGTATGGCCTAGAGCAAGGTTGTTGGAATGTTCTACAAGACTGAAAGTAAAGTCTGTATGGCCTAGAGCAAGGTTGTTGGAATGTTCTACAAGACTGATAGTAAAGTCTGTATGGCCTAGAGCAAGGTTGTTGGAATGTTCTACAAGACTGATAGTAAAGTATGTATGACCTAGAGCAAGGTTGTTGAATGTTCTACAAGACTGATAGTAAAGTCTGTATGGCCTAGAGCAAGGTTGTTGGAATGTTCTACAATACTGATAGTAAAGTCTGTATGGCCTAGAGCAAGGTTGTTGGAATGTTCTACAAGACTGATAGTAAAGTCTGTATGGCCTAAAGCAAGGTTGTTGGAATGTTCTACAAGACTGATAGTAAAGTCTGTATGGCCTAGAGCAAGGTTGTTGGAATGTTCTACAAGACTGATAGTAAAGTCTGTATGGCCTAGAGCAAGGTTGTTGGAATGTTCTACAAGACTTATAGTTGTCTGTATGGCCTAGAGCAAGGTTTTTGAAATGTTCTACAAGACTTATAGTAAAGTATGTATGGCCTAGAGCAAGGTTGTTGGAATGTTCTACAAGACTGATAGTAAAGTCTGTATGGCCTAGAGCAAGGTTGTTGGAATGTTGTACAAGACTGATAGTAAAGTCTGTAGGGTCTAGAGCAAGGTTGTTGGAATGTTCTACAACACTGATAGTAAATTCTGTATGGCATAGAGCAAGGTTGTTGGAATGTTCTACAAGACTGATAGTAAAGTCTGTATGGCCTAGAGCAAGGTTGTTGGAATGTTCTACAAGACTGATAGTAACGTCTGTATGGCCTAGAGCAAGGTTGTTGGAATGTTCTACAAGACTGATAGTAAAATCTGTATGGCCTAGAGCAAGGTTGTTGGAATGTTCTACAAGACTGATAGTAAAGTCTGTATGGCCTAGAGCAAGGTTGTTGGAATGTTCTACAAGACTGATAGTAAAGTCTGTATGGCCTAGAGCAAGGTTGTTGGAATGTTCTACAAGACTGATAGTAAAGTCTGTATGGCCTAGAGCAAGGTTGTTGGAATGTTCTACAATACTGATAGTAAAGTCTGTATGACCTAGAGCAAGGTTGTTAAATGTTCTACAAGACTGATAGTAAAGTCTGTATGTCCTAGAGCAAGGTTGTTGGAATGTTCTACAAGACTGATAGTAAAGTTTGTATGGCCTAGAGCAAGGTTGTTGGAATGTTCTACAAGACTGATAGTAAAGTCTGTATGGCCTAGAGCAGGTTGTTGGAATGTGCTACAAGACTTATAGTTGTCTCTATGGCCTAGAGCAAGGTTTTTGAAATGTTCTACAAGACTTATAGTTGTCTGTAGGGTCTAGAGCAAGGTTGTTGAATGTTCTACAAGACTGATAGTAAAGTCTGCATGGCCTAGAGCAAGGTTGTTGGAATGTTCTACAAGACTTATAGTTGTCTGTATGGCCTAGAGCAAGGTTGTTGAATGTTCTACAAGACTGATAGTAAAGTCTGTATGGCCTAGAGCAAGGTTGTTGAATGTTCTACAAGACTGATAGTAAAGTCTGTATGGCCTAGAGCAAGGTTGTTGGAATGTTCTACAAGACTGATAGTAAAGTCTGCATGGCCTAGAGCAAGGTTGTTGGAATGTTCTACAAGACTTATAGTTGTCTGTATGGCCTAGAGCAAGGTTGTTGAATGTTCTACAAGACTGATAGTAAAGTCTGTATGGCCTAGAGCAAGGTTGTTGGAATGTTCTACAAGACTGATAGTAAAGTCTGTATGGCCTAGAGCAAGGTTGTTGGAATGTTCTACAAGACTGATAGTAAAGTCTGTATGGTCTAGAGCAAGGTTGTTGGAATGTTCTACAACCCTGATAGTAAATTCTGTATGGCCTAGAGCAAGGTTGTTGGAATGTTCTACAAGACTGATAGTAAAGTCGATATGGCCTAGAGCAAGGTTGTTGGAATGTTCTACAAGACTGATAGTAACGTCTGTATGGCCTAGAGCAAGGTTGTTGGAATGTTCTACAAGACTGATAGTAAAATCTGTATGGCCTAGAGCAAGGTTGTTGGAATGTTCTACAAGACTGATAGTAAAGTCTGTATGGCCTAGAGCAAGGTTGTTGGAATGTTCTACAAGACTGATAGTAAAGTCTGTATGGCCTAGAGCAAGGTTGTTGGAATGTTCTACAAGACTGATAGTAAAGTCTGTATGACCTAGAGCAAGGTTGTTGAATGTTCTACAAGACTGATAGTAAAGTCTGTATATCCTAGAGCAAGGTTGTTGGAATGTTCTACAAGACTGATAGTAAAGTCTGTATGGCCTAGAGCAAGGTTGTTGAATGTTCTACAAGACTGATAGTAAAGTCTGTATGGCCTAGAGCAAGGTTGTTGGAATGTTCTACAAGACTGATAGTAAAGTCTGTATGGCCTAGAGCAAGGTTGTTGGAATGTTCTACAAGACTGATAGTAAAGTCTGTATGGCCTAGAGCAAGGTTGTTGGAATGTTCTACAAGACTGATAGTAAAGTATGTATGACCTAGAGCAAGGTTGTTGAATGTTCTACAAGACTGATAGTAAGGTCTGTATGGCCTAGAGCAAGGTTGTTGAAATGTTCTACAAGACTGATAGTAAAGTCTGTATGGCCTAGAGCAAGGTTGTTGGAATGTTCTACAAGACTGATAGTAAAGTCTGTATGGCCTAAAGCAAGGTTGTTGGAATGTTCTACAAGACTGATAGTAAAGTCTGTATGGCCTAGAGCAAGGTTGTTGGAATGTTCTACAAGACTGATAGTAAAGTCTGTATGGCCTAGAGCAAGGTTGTTGGAATGTTCTACAACACTTATAGTTGTCTGTATGGCCTAGAGCAAGGTTTTTGAAATGTTCTACAAGACTTGTAGTTGTCTGTATGGTCTAGAGCAAGGTTGTTGAATGTTCTACAAGACTGATAGTAAAGTCTGCATGGCCTAGAGCAAGGTTTGTTGGAATGTTCTACAAGACTTATAGTTGTCTGTATGGCCTAGAGCAAGGTTGTTGAATGTTCTACAAGACTGATAGTAAAGTCTGTATGGCCTAGAGCAAGGTTGTTGGAATGTTCTACAAGACTGATAGTAAAGTCGATATGGCCTAGAGCAAGGTTGTTGGAATGTTCTACAAGACTGATAGTAACGTCTGTATGGCCTAGAGCAAGGTTGTTGGAATGTTCTACAAGACTGATAGTAAAATCTGTATGGCCTAGAGCAAGGTTGTTGGAATGTTCTACAAGACTGATAGTAAAGTCTGTATGGCCTAGAGCAAGGTTGTTGGAATGTTCTACAAGACTGATAGTAAAGTCTGTATGGCCTAGAGCAAGGTTGTTGGAATGTTCTACAAGACTGATAGTAAAGTCTGTATGACCTAGAGCAAGGTTGTTGAATGTTCTACAAGACTGATAGTAAAGTCTGTATGTCCTAGAGCAAGGTTGTTGGAATGTTCTACAAGACTGATAGTAAAGTCTGTATGGCCTAGAGCAAGGTTGTTGAATGTTCTACAAGACTGATAGTAAAGTCTGTATGGCCTAGAGCAAGGTTGTTGGAATGTTCTACAAGACTGATAGTAAAGTCTGTATGGCCTAGAGCAAGGTTGTTGGAATGTTCTACAAGACTGATAGTAAAGTATGTATGACCTAGAGCAAGGTTGTTGGAATGTTCTACAAGACTGATAGTAAAGTATGTATGACCTAGAGCAAGGTTGTTGAATGTTCTACAAGACTGATAGTAAAGTCTGTATGGCCTAGAGCAAGGTTGTTGAAATGTTCTACAAGACTGATAGTAAAGTCTGTATGGCCTAGAGCAAGGTTGTTGGAATGTTCTACAAGACTGATAGTAAAGTCTGTATGGCCTAAAGCAAGGTTGTTGGAATGTTCTACAAGACTGATAGTAAAGTCTGTATGGCCTAGAGCAAGGTTGTTGGAATGTTCTACAAGACTGATAGTAAAGTCTGTATGGCCTAGAGCAAGGTTGTTGGAATGTTCTACAAGACTTATAGTTGTCTGTATGGCCTAGAGCAAGGTTTTTGAAATGTTCTACAAGACTTATAGTTGTCTGTATGGTCTAGAGCAAGGTTGTTGAATGTTCTACAAGACTGATAGTAAAGTCTGCATGGCCTAGAGCAAGGTTGTTGGAATGTTCTACAAGACTTATAGTTGTCTGTATGGCCTAGAGCAAGGTTGTTGAATGTTCTACAAGACTGATAGTAAAGTCTGTATGGCCTAGAGCAAGGTTGTTGAATGTTCTACAAGACTGATAGTAAAGTCTGTATGGCCTAGAGCAAGGTTGTTGGAATGTTCTACAAGACTGATAGTAAAGTCTGTATGGCCTAGAGCAAGGTTGTTGGAATGTTCTACAAGACTGATAGTAAAGTCTGTATGGTCTAGAGCAAGGTTGTTGGAATGTTCTACAACCCTGATAATAAATTCTGTATGGCCTAGAGCAAGGTTGTTGGAATGTTCTACAAGACTGATAGTAAAGTCTGTATGGCCTAGAGCAAGGTTGTTGGAATGTTCTACAAGACTGATAGTAACGTCTGTATGGCCTAGAGCAAGGTTGTTGGAATGTTCTACAAGCCTGATAGTAAAATCTGTATGGCCTAGAGCAAGGTTGTTGGAATGTTCTACAAGACTGATAGTAAAGTCTGTATGGCCTAGAGCAAGGTTGTTGGAATGTTCTACAAGACTGATAGTAAAGTCTGTATGGCCTAGAGCAAGGTTGTTGGAATGTTCTACAAGACTGATAGTAAAGTCTGTATGACCTAGAGCAAGGTTGTTGAATGTTCTACAAGACTGATAGTAAAGTCTGTATGTCCTAGAGCAAGGTTGTTGAATGTTCTACAAGACTGATAGTAAAGTCTGTATGGCCTAGAGCAAGGTTGTTGGAATGTTCTACAAGACTGATAGTAAAGTCTGTATGGCCTAGAGCAGGTTGTTGGAATGTTCTACAAGACTTATAGTTGTCTGTATGGCCTAGAGCAAGGTTGTTGAATGTTCTACAAGACTGATAGTAAAGTCTGTATGGCCTAGAGCAAGGTTGTTGAATGTTCTACAAGACTGATAGTAAAGTCTGTATGGCCTAGAGCAAGGTTGTTGGAATGTTCTACAAGACTGATAGTAAAGTCTGCATGGCCTAGAGCAAGGTTTTTGGAATGTTCTACAAGACTTATAGTTGTCTGTATGGCCTAGAGCAAGGTTGTTGAATGTTCTACAAGACTGATAGTAAAGTCTGTATGGCCTAGAGCAAGGTTGTTGAATGTTCTACAAGACTGATAGTAAAGTCTGTATGGCCTAGAGCAAGGTTGTTGGAATGTTCTACAAGACTGATAGTAAAGTCTGTATGGCCTAGAGCAAGGTTGTTGGAATGTTCTACAAGACTGATAGTAAAGTCTGTATGGTCTAGAGCAAGGTTGTTGGAATGTTCTTCAACCCTGATAGTAAATTCTGTATGGCCTAGAGCAAGGTTGTTGGAATGTTCTACAAGACTGATAGTAAAGTCTGTATGGCCTAGAGCAAGGTTGTTGGAATGTTCTATAAGACTGATATTAACGTCTGTATGGCCTAGAGCAAGGTTGTTGGAATGTTCTACAAGACTGATAGTAAAATCTGTATGGCCTAGAGCAAGGTTGTTGGAATGTTCTACAAAACTTATAGTTGTCTGTATGGTCTAGAGCAAGGTTGTTGAATGTTCTACAAGACTGATAGTAAAGTCTGTATGGCCTAGAGCAAGGTTGTTGGAATGTTCTACAAGACTGAAAGTAAAGTCTGTATGGCCTAGAGCAAGGTTGTTGGAATGTTCTACAAGACTGATAGTAAAGTATGTATGGCCTAGAGCAAGGTTGTTGGAATGTTCTACAAGACTTATAGTTGTCTGTATGGCCTAGAGTAAGGTTGTTGGAATGTTCATTCTTACAAACATTCAGAGGACATTCTAAAATGACCCTTATCATATGCCGTTTGTCAGATTCAAGAATTAGAGATGTCACGGAATAGCTTTATGATTGAGTCGCCTGTGTGTCATGGTATGACTGCTAGTACCCTGTTTGCCCTGAGCTATACTGGGCCTAGTCTATCTGTGACTCAGATGGACCCCGTAATCTCTGCTCGTCAATCCTAAATTGAACATTTCCTTGAATACTAAGAAGGATTACGCTTCCACAGTGTTCACAGTCTCGGTGTCAGCACTATTAGCATGTTGGTTCATTCTTCTTTGCTGTTGTAGTATCTTGCATGATGATGGATGCTGCCTTGGGGGAACAACTCTGAAGGCTGTTCTCTTTATTTTGTCACGAGGCAGATACCAGTTCCATTTCCGGATCATTCCCAAATTCTAGCATCTCTCACACACTTAATAGAATTTTCTTCACTATTGCATAATCAATGATGGATTTCTCAATCCGCGTTATTTCACATCTCGTGCATGCATGAATGCCGTTGCGAGGAAGCTTTGCGATTATAATGACCAGGTTTTGTTCAATGCAGGATCGTATGCGCCGCTCTCTAGTCTCATCTAGAATATCTTCAGCATTCTAACCAATCACTCAGTTCCTTATATAATTTGAATAATCGTTTCCAACTCTGACATTTCAATCGCGACCAGATAATTTCATGATAACAGTCGGTAATGGTGTTTTGAAGAAGTTCAAATAATTCGTCATTAACATCTATTCTTTCATCTTCATTAGAATCAAACACGGTTAAGTTGTTGGCTATACAAACACGGTTAAGTTGTTGGCTATACAAACACGGTTAAGTTGTTGGCTATACAAACACGGTTAAGTTTTTGGCTTTACAAACACGGTTAAGTTGTTGGCTATACAAACATGGCTAAGTTGTTGGCTATACAAACACGGCTAAGTTGTTGGTTATACAAACACGGTTAAGTTGTTGGCTATACAAATACGGTTAAGTTGTTGGCTATACAAACACGGATAAGTTGTTGGCTATACAAATATGGCTAAGTTGTTGGCTATACAAACACGGCTAAGTTATTGGCTATACAAACACGGCTAAGTTGTAGGCTATACAAATACGGCTAAGTTGATTGCTATACAAACACGGTTAAGTTAGTGGCTATACAAACGCGGCTATTGTTGTTAGCTATACAAACACGGCTACGTTGTTGGCTATATAGTGTTCTTGTACGATCATTATTTCTAAAAAATCAGTGCCCTCCCCCCTGTAATATTTTGTCTTTGTGACAGCATGATATCTCAAGTTACGTTCTTAATTCATTCCATCAGTTCGTCCTTCATCCATTTAGTCAACTCGTCCTTCATTCATTCCATCAACTCGTCCTTCATCCATTTAGTCAACTCGTCCTTCATTCATTCCATCAACTCGTCCTTCATCCATTTAGTCAACTCGTCCTTCATTCATTCCATCAACTCGTCCTTCATCCATTCCATCAACTCGTCCTTCATCCATTCCATCAACTCGTCCTTCATCCATTCCATCATTCCATCAACTCGGCCTTCATCCATTCCATCATTCCTTCAACTCATCCTTCATCCATTCCATAATTCCATCAACTCGTCCTTCATCCATTCCATCATTCCATCAACTCGTCCTTCATCCATTCCATCATTCCATCCTTCATCCATTCCATCAACTCGTCCTTCATCCATTCCATCATTCCATCAACTCGTCCTTCATCCATTCCATCATTCCATCCTTCATCCATTCCATCAACTCGTCCTTCATCCATTCCATCATTCCATCAACTCGTCCTTCATCCACTCCATCAACTCGTCCTTCATTCATTCCATCAACTCGTCCTTCATCCATTCAATCAACTCGTCCTTCATTGATTCCATCAACTCGTCCTTCATCCATTCCATCAACTCGTCCTTCATCCACTCCATCAACTCGTCCTTCATCCACTCCATCAACTCGTTCTTCATCCATTCCATCAACTCGTCCTTCATCCACTCCATCAACTCGTCCTTCATCCATTCCATCAACTCGTCCTTCATCCACTCCATCAGTTCGTCCTTCATCCATTCCATCAACTCGTCCTTCATTCATTCCATCAACTCGTCCTTCAACCATTCCATCAACTCGTCCTTCATCCATTCCATCAACTCGTCCTTCATTCATTCCATCAACTCGTCCTTCATCCATTCCATCAACTCGTCCTTCATTCATTCCATCAACTCGTCCTTCATCCATTCCATCAACTCGTCCTTCATCCATTCCATCAACTCGTCCTTCATCCATTCCATCAACTCGTCCTTCATCCATTCCATCAACTCGTCCTTCATCCATTCCATCAACTCGTCCTTCATCCATTCCATCAACTCGTCCTTCATCCATTCCATCAACTCGTCCTTCATCCATTCCATGAACTCGTCCTTCATCCATTCCATCAACTCGTCCTTCATCTATTCCATCAACTCGTCCTTTATTCATTCCATCAACTCGTCCTTCATTCATTCCATCAACTCGTCCTTCATCCATTCCATCATTCCATCAACTCGACCTTCATCCATTCCATCAACTCGTCCTTCATTCATTCCATCAACTCGTCCTTCATCCATTCCATCAACTCGTCCTTCATCCATTCCATCAACTCGTCCTTCATTCATTCCATCAACTCGTCCTTCATCCATTCCATCAACTCGTCCTTCATTCATTCCATCAACTCGTCCTTCATCCATTCCATCAACTCGTCCTTCATCCATTTCATCAACTCGTCCTTCATCCATTCCATCAACTCGTCCTTCATCCATTCCATCAACTCATCCTTCATCCATCCCATCAACTCGTCCTTCATCCATTCCATCAACTCTTCCTTCATCCATTCCATCAACTCGTCCTTCATCCATTCCATCAACTCGTCCTTCATCCATTCCATCAACTCTTCCTTGATCCATTCCATCAACTCGTCCTTCATCCATTCCATCAACTCTTCCTTCATCCATTCCATCAACTCGTCCTTCATCCATTCCATCAACTCGTCCTTCATCCATTCCATCAACTCGTCCTTCATCCATCCCATCAACTCGTCCTTCATCCATTCCATCAACTCGTCCTTCATCCATTCCATCAACTCGTCCTTCATCCATTCCATCAACTCGTCCTTCATCCATTCCATCAACTCGTCCTTCATCCACTCCATCAGTTCGTCCTTCATCCATCCCATCAACTCGTCCTTCATCCATTCCATCATTCCATCAACTCGTCATTCATCCATTCCATCATCTCGTCATTCATCCATTCCATCAACACATCCTTCATCCATTCCATCAACTCGTCATTCATCCATTCCATCAACACATCCTTCATCTTTTCCATCAACTCGTCCTTCATCGATTCCATCAACACATCCTTCATCCATTCCATCAACTCGTCCTTCATCCATTCCATCATTCCATCAACTCGTCCTTCATCCATTCCATCAACTCGTCCTTCATCCATTCCATCAACTCGTCCTTCATCCATTCCATCAACACATCCTTCATCCATTCCATCAACTCGTTCTTCATCAATTCCATTAACTCGTCCTTCATCCATATTGAAGGTCAGTTAAAATAATCTCACACGTCCTCTGTCTCCTCCCTTGGTGGTACAATCAGCCAGGCTTTTTCCTGTCCATCTTTTGACAAGTTTACTCCGCGTTTCTTTCCCTTCATGTATTGATTTTGACAAGGTATTATGTCTTTTGATGTGACTAAAATATCTTGACTGTCTGAAACTTGATTGCATTATCAATTCTGTTCGCTTCCTTAATTTCTGAAAGACTTCCATATCTGATTTCTTTTCTTTCCACAATATGCGACAAATTCCACTAAATATCTACATTTCAAAGGCATCGTTTTTCTTCTATGACTGTTCATTGTCATAATAATAATAATAATAATAATAATAATAATAATAATAACAATAACAATAACAATAATAATAATAATAATAATAATAATAATAATAGTTACCCATCGCAGGCGGAGACAGTGACACCACCAGAGACAGGAGAAACTCGCGTCCTGCTTTAGCGTGTGATCTTGTATGTTTTATGTAGAGCAGCAGGATGGCGCCTAACCGGCCGCAGTCACGTCTTGTTCTCGTGTTTCAGTCTATTATGGATGCGCCCAGGTCACGGATTTGACTGACATTCACACTATCTGACGACTTACACTTGTGTTCACTGAAACGTGTTGTGGTATTCCATTAGGATTAGTTAGTTCATTTATTTTGTTGTGTTTTCCACATCAATTACCCTGGCATGGTCTTGAACCATCTGCGGTAGTGTGTCGGTTACCCTGTATCGTATTTCCACTGCGTGAGCATGCGGCGACCTTCACGAGATTGGCGTCCTTCACCTTGTTTGTTGACAGTATCGGATTTGGTGTGGCTAGGAAATGTTCACACGGGCCAATAACAGTAAACTAGCACATTGTCTTAGAGAGACTTGATCCTGCCCGGTCAGTAACCTGTTCATGATACGCCGCTCACACGCGGTGAATGAGGTCGAGAGGTAGGCACTCGCCTCTCAAAGCTATAAAGGGAAATAGTGGACGATCGAATCTCGCAAGTTTCAAGAGATTCCTGCTCTATGGAGGTGGGACCAAAGTGACTGCATCTCAAGTTACCTCCAATCGTCTCGACTTATGTCTTGCTGTTGGTTCAAGGTAGCTTGGGACTAGATAGTCAGGTTGATGTCCAGCGCAGTTTCTTGCTCATTATAGTTCAAATACAGCGCAAGGTACATCAGCAAGTTATATCATCAAATTACATCATCAAGATAAACAGTTAAATGATGTCTTAATCATCGCTTGCGATGGGCATCTAATTAATAGACTGACTGACTGACTGACTAGCTGACTGATTGACTGACTAGCTGACTGACTGGCTTACTGACTAACTGACTAACTGATTAGCTGACTGATTAGCTGACTGACTAGCTGACAGACTGACCGACTAGCTGACTGATTGACTGACTAGCTGACTGACTTACTGACTAGCTGACTGATTAGCTGACTGACTGACTGACTAGCTGACTGATTGACTGACTAGCTGACTGATTGACTGACTAGCTTACTGATTGGCTTACTGACTAACTGACAGACTGACTAGCTGACTGATTAACTGACTAGCTGACTGACTAGCTGACTCACTGACTAACTAACTGACTGACTCGATGGCTGGTTGACTAGCTGACTGACTGACTGACTAACTTACTAACTGACTGACTGGCTGACTGACTAATTGAAAAACTGTCTGACTGACTGGTTGACTAGCTAACGGACTGATTAACTGACTGACTAACTAACTGACTGACTGACTGACTAACTGACTGGCTGACTAGCTGACTGACTGCTTGACTATCTGACTGACTAGTTGACTGAGTGGCTACTGACTAACTGACTGACTGGCTTGTTGGCTGACTAACTGGCTCGCTGGTTGGCTGACTAACTGACTGACCGACTGGCTGGCTGGCTGACTAGCTGACTTACTAGCTGAATGACTGGTTGACTGACTGGCTGGTTGGCCGACTGATTGGCTGGCTGGTTTGCTCACTAACTGACTGACTCGATGGCAGACTGACTAGCTGACTGACTAATTAACTGACTGATTAACTGACTGGCTGACTGGCTAACCTACTGGCTGGCTGCCTGACTAGCTGACTGACTGACTAAATGAACGACTGACTAACTGACGGGCTGGCTGACTAACTGACTGACTGACAGACTAACTGACTGACTGACTAACTGACTAGCTGACTGACTGACTGGCTGACTAGCTGACTGACTGATTGGCTGACTGACTGGTTGATTATATATATATATATATTTGTTTACCTCTACACCTCACGGTAGAAGAGGAGCGACTAAGTAAGTAAGTATATTTGTTTGTTTGCATTCACTTTATTTCTCCATTCCCAAAAGGCGGTGTGCGTTGCACTATGTTTTAATTTTGCGGCTGTCGGCCCAGTGCATCTGACTTCGGATTTTATGTAAGGGTCAGCCTTCCTCCTGCATTTTTTTAAGGGTATTTTCCACCAGGGAAATGACCTGTGCTGGGATGGGGAGCGAACCAAGCACCTTCGAGTTGTGATCCGTGTCACTTATCCACGAGACCACGCCATCCCTATACCTTGCATGTGTTAGTTACCTTCATAAACATGTTTTTTTTTCCAAAATTTTTTCTTTCTGTTTGTCCACCTTACTCATAAACTGTTTTAGGGTATTTGTATGTCTACAAGAACTGGACAACAATGTTTAAAGAAGGACGCGAGTTAACGAAAGATTTTCCGAGACCAGGCCAGGCGCATATTGTTGCGTTAACTCATGTCCGAGACCAGGTCAGGCACATATTGTTGCGTTAACTCATGTCCGAGACCAGGTCAGGCACATATTGTTGCGTTAACTCATGTCTGAGACCAGGTCAGGCACATATTGTTGCGTTAACTCATGTCCGAGACCAGGCCAGGCACATATTGTTGCGTTAACTCATGTCCGAGACCAGGTCAGGCACATATTGTTGCGTTAACTCATGTCCGAGACCAGGCCAGGCACATATTGTTGCGTTAACTCATGTCCGAGACCAGGTCAGGCACATATTGTTGCGTTAACTCATGTCCGAGACCAGGCCAGGCACATATTGTTGCGTTAACTCATGTCCGAGACCAGGTCAGGCACATATTGTTGCGTTAACTCATGTCCGAGACCAGGTCAGGCACATATTGTTGCGTTAACTCATGTCCTTCTTTAAACATCGTTGTCCAGTTCTTCATTGTTGTCTTCGACACACTTTTGTCACCATACACTGCCTGCATTCACCATACACCATACACCATTCACCATACACTGCCTGCATTCTGCGATGAATGTCAACTGGTCGCCATCCTTCAGCTGTTAGAAACAGAATCACCGCTCGCTGATCATTCCTGGGCGGATTCAGTATCACACCCGTGTGCCGAGGAAACTATGAGTCGGAGGATAATGAAATTTTGCAAACTTGACGGTTGGTATGTGCTGTTTACACAAGACGTATGTGCATTTATTGCAGTTAAGTTAGGTCTAATTTGAAGACGCCTCGTATGTAAGTCCATAAGTCGTAATTCCACCTATTTACAAAAACTTCCTTGTGTCTGTTAGCTCAAAGTCATAATTCTCCCTGTTGGCCTGAAGTCATCATTCTACCTCTCAACCCCAAATCATCATTCTACCTCTCAACCCCAAATCACCATTCTACCTCTCAACCCCAAGTCATCATTCTACCTCTCAACCCCAAGTCACCATTCTACCTCTCAACCCCAAGTCATCATTCTACCTCTCAACCCCAAGTCATCATTCTACCTCTCAACCCCAAATCATCATTCTACCTCTCAACCCCAAGTCATCATTCTACCTCTCAACCCCAAGTCATCATTCTACATTTTAGCCCAAATTCATCCTTCCGTCTGTAAGCTTAAAGTGTCATTCTAATCGATAACCCCAAAACTTCCTACTGTCTATTAACCCAAAGTCTTACTTTTGAATCTGTTAGCCCAAAGCCTTACCTTTATATCCGTTAGTCCAAAGTCTTCCTTCTGACCATTGCCCAAAGCCTCCCACCCATTGCCCAAATCCTCCCACCCATTGCCCAAATCCTCCCACTCATTGCCCAAATCCTCACACCCATGCCAAAAGCCTCCCACCCATTGCCCAAAGCCTCCCACCCATTGCCCAAATCCTCCCACCAATTGCCCAAAGCCTCCCACCCATTGAACAAAGCCTCCCACCCATTGCCCAAAGCCTCCCACCCATTGCCGAAAGCCTCCCACCCATTGCCCAAGGCCTCCCACCCATTGTCTAAAGCCTCCCACCCATTGCCCAAATCCTCCCACCCATTGCCCAAAGCCTCTCATTCATTGCCCAAATCCTCCCACCCATTGCCCAAAGCCTCCCATCCATTGCCCAAATCCTCCCACCAATTGCCCAAATCTTCCTACCCATTGCCCAAATCCTCCCACGCGTTGCCCAAATCCTCCCACAGATTGTCCAAATTCTCCCACCCATTGCCCAAATCCTCCCACCTATTGCCAAAATCCTCCCACCCATTGCCCAAATCCTCCCACCCAATGCCCAAAGCCTCCCACCCATTGCCCAAAGCCTCCCACCCATTGCCCAAATCCTCCCACCCATTGCCCAAATCCTCCCACCCATTGCCCAAATCCTCCCACCCATTGCCCAAAGCCTCCCACCCATTGCCCAAATCCTCCCACCCATTGCCCAAATACTCCCACCCGTTGTCCAAATCCTCCCACCCATTGCCCAAATCCTCCCACCCATTGCCCAAATCCTCCCACCCATTGCCCAAATCTTCCCACCCATTGCCCAAAGGCTCCCACCCATTGCCCAAATGCTCCCACCCATTGCCCAAATCCTCCCACGCATTGCCCAAATCTTCCCACCCATTACCCAAATCCTCCCACCCGTTGCCCAAATCCTCCCACCCATTGCCCAAATCCTCCCACCCATTGCCCAAATCCTCCCACCCATTGCCCAAATCCTCCCACCCATTGCCGAAAGCCTCCCACCCATTGCCCAAATCCTCCCACCCATTGCCCAAATCCTCCCAAACCATTTCCCAAATCCTCCCACCCATTGCCCAAATCCTCCCACCCATTGCCCAAATCCTCCCACCCATTGCCCAAAGCCTCCCACACATTGCCCAAATCCTCCCACCCATTGCCCAAATCCTCCCAAACCAGTTCCCAAATCCTCCCACCAATTGCCCAAATCTTCCCACCCATTGCCCAAATCCTCCCACCCGTTGCCCAAATCCTCCCACAGATTGTCCGAATTCTCCCACCCATTGCCCAAATCCTCCCACCCATTGCCCAAATCCTCCCACCCATTGCCCAAATCCTCCCACCCATTGCCAAAATCCTCCCACCCATTGCCCAAATCCTCCCACCCAATGCCCAAAGCCTCCCACCCATTGCCCAAAGCCTCCCACCCATTGCCCAAATCCTCCCACCCATTGCCCAAATCCTTCCACCCATTGCCCAAATCCTCCCACCCATTGCCCAAAGCCTCCCACCCATTGCCCAAATCCTCCCACCCATTGCCCAAATCCTCCCACCCGTTGCCCAAATCCTCCCAAACCATTTCATAAATCCTCCCACCCATTGCCCAAATCTTCCCACCCATTGCCCAAATCCTCCCACCCATTGCCCAAATCCTCCCACCCATTGCCCAAATCCTCCCACGCATTGCCCAAATCTTCCCACCCATTGCCCAAATCCTCCCACCCGTTGCCCAAATCCTCCAACCCATTGCCCAAATCCTCCCACCATTGCCCAAATCCTCCCACCCATTGCCCAAATCCTCCCACCCATTGTCCAAAGCCTCCCACCCATTGCCCAAATCCTCCCACCCATTGCCCAAATCCTCCAAACCATTTCCCAAATCCTCCCACCCATTGCCCAAATCTTCCCACCCATTGCCCAAATCCTCCCACCCGTTGCTCAAATCCTCCCACCCATTGCCCAAATCCTCCCACCCATTGCCCAAATCCTCCCACCCATTGCCCAAATCCTCCCTCCCATTGCCCAAATCCTCCCACCCATTGCCCAAATCCTCCCACCCATTGCCCAAATCCTCCCACCCAATGCCCAAAGTCTCCCACCCATTGCCCAAAGCCTTCCACCCATTGCCCAAATCCTCCCACCCATTGCCCAAATCCTCCCACCCATTGCCCAAAGCCTTCCACCCATTGCCCAAATCCTCCCACCCATTGCCCAAATCCTCCCACCAATTGCCCAAAGCCTCCCACCCATTGAACAAAGCCTCCCACCCATTGCCCAAAGCCTCCCACCCATTGCCGAAAGCCTCCCACCCATTGCCCAAGGCCTCCCACCCATTGTCTAAAGCCTCCCACCCATTGCCCAAATCCTCCCACCCATTGCCCAAAGCCTCTCATTCATTGCCCAAATCCTCCCACCCATTGCCCAAAGCCTCCCATCCATTGCCCAAATCCTCCCACCAATTGCCCAAATCTTCCCACCCATTGCCCAAATCCTCCCACGCGTTGCCCAAATCCTCCCACAGATTGTCCAAATTCTCCCACCCATTGCCCAAATCCTCCCACCCATTGCCAAAATCCTCACACCCATTGCCCAAATCCTCCCACCCAATGCCCAAAGCCTCCCACCCATTGCCCAAAGCCTCCCACCCATTGCCCAAATCCTCCCACCCATTGCCCAAATCCTCCCACCCATTGCCCAAATCCTCCCACCCATTGCCCAAAGCCTCCCACCCATTGCCCAAATCCTCCCACCCATTGCCCAAATCCTCCCACCCATTGCCCAAATCCTCCCAAACCATTTCATAAATCCTCCCACCCATTGCCCAAATCTTCCCACCCATTGCCCAAATCCTCCCACCCATTGCCCAAATCCTCCCACCCATTGCCCAAATCCTCCCACCCATTGTCCAAATCCTTCCACCCATTGCCCAAATCCTCCCACCCATTGCCCAAAGCCTCCCACCCATTGCCCAAATCCTCCCACCCATTGCCCAAATCCTCCCACCCATTGCCCAAATCCTCCCAAACCATTTCCCAAATCCTTCCACCAATTGCCCAAATCTTCCCATCCATTGCCCAAATCCTCCCACCCGTTGCCCAAATCCTCCCACAGATTGTCCAAATTCTCCCACCCATTGCCCAAATTCTCCCACCCATTGCCCAAATCCTCCCACCCATTGCCCAAATCCTCCCAAACCATTTCCCAAATCCTTCCACCAATTGCCCAAATCTTCCCATCCATTGCCCAAATCCTCCCACCCGTTGCCCAAATCCTCCCACAGATTGTCCAAATTCTCCCACCCATTGCCCAAATCCTCCCACCCGTTGTCCAAATCCTCCCACCCATTGCCCAAATCATCCCACCCATTGCCCAAATCCTCCCCCCATTGCCCAAATCCTCCCACCCATTGCCCAAAGCCTCCCACCCATTGCCCAAATCCTCCCACCCATTGCCCAAATCCTCCCACGCATTGCCCAAATCTTCCCACCCATTGCCCAAATCCTCCCACCCGTTGCCCAAATCCTCCCACCCATTGCCCAAATCCTCCCACCATTGCCCAAATCCTCCCACCCATTGCCCAAATCCTCCCACCCATTGCCCAAAGCCTCCCACCCATTGCCCAAATCCTCCCACCCATTGCCCAAATCCTCCCAAACCATTTCCCAAATCCTCCCACCCATTGCCCAAATCTTCCCACCCATTGCCCAAATCCTCCCACCATTGCCCAAATCCTCCCACCCATTGCCCAAATCCTCCCACCCATTGCCCAAAGCCTCCCACCCATTGCCCAAATCCTCCCACCCATTGCCCAAATCCTCCCAAACCATTTCCCAAATCCTCCCACCCATTGCCCAAATCCTCCCACCATTGCCCAAATCCTCCCACCCATTGCCCAAATCCTCCCACCCATTGCCCAAATCCTCCCACCCATTGCCCAAATCCTCCTACCCATTGCCCAAATCCTCCCTCCCATTGCCCAAATCCTCCCACCCATTGCCCAAATCCTCCCACCCATTGCCCAAATCCTCCCACCCAATGCCCAAAGTCTCCCACCCATTGCCCAAAGCCTTCCACCCATTGCCCAAATCCTCCCACCCATTGCCCAAATCCTCCCACCCATTGCCCAAAGCCTTCCACCCATTGCCCAAATCCTCCCACCCATTGCCCAAATCCTCCCACCAATTGCCCAAAGCCTCCCACCCATTGAACAAAGCCTCCCACCCATTGCCCAAAGCCTCCCACCCATTGCCGAAAGCCTCCCACCCATTGCCCAAGGCCTCCCACCCATTGTCTAAAGCCTCCCACCCATTGCCCAAATCCTCCCACCCATTGCCCAAAGCCTCTCATTCATTGCCCAAATCCTCCCACCCATTGCCCAAAGCCTCCCATCCATTGCCCAAATCCTCCCACCAATTGCCCAAATCTTCCCACCCATTGCCCAAATCCTCCCACGCGTTGCCCAAATCCTCCCACAGATTGTCCAAATTCTCCCACCCATTGCCCAAATCCTCCCACCCATTGCCAAAATCCTCCAACCCATTGCCCAAATCCTCCCACCCAATGCCCAAAGCCTCCCACCCATTGCCCAAAGCCTCCCACCCATTGCCCAAATCCTCCCACCCATTGCCCAAATCCTCCCACCCATTGCCCAAATCCTCCCACCCATTGCCCAAAGCCTCCCACCCATTGCCCAAATCCTCCCACCCATTGCCCAAATCCTCCCACCCGTTGCCCAAATCCTCCCACCCATAGCCCAAATCCTCCCACCCATTGCCCAAATCTTCCCACCCATTGCCCAAAGCCTCCCACCCAAAACCCAAATGCTCCCACCCATTGCCCAAATCCTCCCACGCATTGCCCAAATCTTCCCACCCATTGCCCAAATCCTCCTACCCGTTGCCCAAATCCTCCCACCCATTGCCCAAAGCCTCCCACCCATTGCCCAAATCCTCCCACCCATTGCCCAAATCCTCCAAACCATTTCCCAAATCCTCCCACCCATTGCCCAAATCTTCCCACCCATTGCCCAAATCCTCCCACCCGTTGCTCAAATCCTCCCACCCATTGCCCAAATCCTCCCACCCATTGCCCAAATCCTCCCACCCATTGCCCAAATCCTCCCTCCCATTGCCCAAATCCTCCCACCCATTGCCCAAATCCTCCCACCCATTGCCCAAATCCTCCCACCCAATGCCCAAAGTCTCCCACCCATTGCCCAAAGCCTTCCACCCATTGCCCAAATCCTCGCCACCCATTGCCCAAATCCTCCCACCCATTGCCCAAAGCCTTCCACCCATTGCCCAAATCCTCCCACCCATTGCCCAAATCCTCCCACCAATTGCCCAAAGCCTCCCACCCATTGAACAAAGCCTCCCACCCATTGCCCAAAGCCTCCCACCCATTGCCGAAAGCCTCCCACCCATTGCCCAAGGCCTCCCACCCATTGTCTAAAGCCTCCCACCCATTGCCCAAATCCTCCCACCCATTGCCCAAAGCCTCTCATTCATTGCCCAAATCCTCCCACCCATTGCCCAAAGCCTCCCATCCATTGCCCAAATCCTCCCACCAATTGCCCAAATCTTCCCACCCATTGCCCAAATCCTCCCACGCGTTGCCCAAATCCTCCCACAGATTGTCCAAATTCTCCCACCCATTGCCCAAATCCTCCCACCCATTGCCAAAATCCTCACACCCATTGCCCAAATCCTCCCACCCAATGCCCAAAGCCTCCCACCCATTGCCCAAAGCCTCCCACCCATTGCCCAAATCCTCCCACCCATTGCCCAAATCCTCCCACCCATTGCCCAAATCCTCCCACCCATTGCCCAAAGCCTCCCACCCATTGCCCAAATCCTCCCACCCATTGCCCAAATCCTCCCACCCATTGCCCAAATCCTCCCAAACCATTTCATAAATCCTCCCACCCATTGCCCAAATCTTCCCACCCATTGCCCAAATCCTCCCACCCATTGCCCAAATCCTCCCACCCATTGCCCAAATCCTCCCACCCATTGTCCAAATCCTTCCACCCATTGCCCAAATCCTCCCACCCATTGCCCAAAGCCTCCCACCCATTGCCCAAATCCTCCCACCCATTGCCCAAATCCTCCCACCCATTGCCCAAATCCTCCCAAACCATTTCCCAAATCCTTCCACCAATTGCCCAAATCTTCCCATCCATTGCCCAAATCCTCCCACCCGTTGCCCAAATCCTCCCACAGATTGTCCAAATTCTCCCACCCATTGCCCAAATTCTCCCACCCATTGCCCAAATCCTCCCACCCATTGCCCAAATCCTCCCAAACCATTTCCCAAATCCTTCCACCAATTGCCCAAATCTTCCCATCCATTGCCCAAATCCTCCCACCCGTTGCCCAAATCCTCCCACAGATTGTCCAAATTCTCCCACCCATTGCCCAAATCCTCCCACCCGTTGTCCAAATCCTCCCACCCATTGCCCAAATCATCCCACCCATTGCCCAAATCCTCCCCCCATTGCCCAAATCCTCCCACCCATTGCCCAAAGCCTCCCACCCATTGCCCAAATCCTCCCACCCATTGCCCAAATCCTCCCACGCATTGCCCAAATCTTCCCACCCATTGCCCAAATCCTCCCACCCGTTGCCCAAATCCTCCCACCCATTGCCCAAATCCTCCCACCATTGCCCAAATCCTCCCACCCATTGCCCAAATCCTCCCACCCATTGCCCAAAGCCTCCCACCCATTGCCCAAATCCTCCCACCCGTTGCCCAAATCCTCCCAAACCATTTCCCAAATCCTCCCATCCATTGCCCAAATCTTCCCACCCATTGCCCAAATCCTCCCACCCGTTGCTCAAATCCTCCCACCCATTGCCCAAATCCTCCCACCCATTGCCCAAATCCTCCTACCCATTGCCCAAATCCTCCCTCCCATTGCCCAAATCCTCCCACCCATTGCCCAAATCCTCCCACCCATTGCCCAAATCCTCCCACCCAATGCCCAAAGTCTCCCACCCATTGCCCAAAGCCTTCCACCCATTGCCCAAATCCTCCCACCCATTGCCCAAATCCTCCCACCCATTGCCCAAAGCCTTCCACCCATTGCCCAAATCCTCCCACCCATTGCCCAAATCCTCCCACCAATTGCCCAAAGCCTCCCACCCATTGAACAAAGCCTCCCACCCATTGCCCAAAGCCTCCCACCCATTGCCGAAAGCCTCCCACCCATTGCCCAAGGCCTCCCACCCATTGTCTAAAGCCTCCCACCCATTGCCCAAATCCTCCCACCCATTGCCCAAAGCCTCTCATTCATTGCCCAAATCCTCCCACCCATTGCCCAAAGCCTCCCATCCATTGCCCAAATCCTCCCACCAATTGCCCAAATCTTCCCACCCATTGCCCAAATCCTCCCACGCGTTGCCTAAATCCTCCCACAGATTGTCCAAATTCTCCCACCCATTGCCCAAATCCTCCCACCCATTGCCAAAATCCTCCAACCCATTGCCCAAATCCTCCCACCCAATGCCCAAAGCCTCCCACCCATTGCCCAAAGCCTCCCACCCATTGCCCAAATCCTCCCACCCATTGCCCAAATCCTCCCACCCATTGCCCAAATCCTCCCACCCATTGCCCAAAGCCTCCCACCCATTGCCCAAATCCTCCCACCCATTGCCCAAATCCTCCCACCCGTTGCCCAAATCCTCCCACCCATTGCCCAAATCCTCCCACCCATTGCCCAAATCTTCCCACCCATTGCCCAAAGCCTCCCACCCAAAACCCAAATGCTCCCACCCATTGCCCAAATCCTCCCACGCATTGCCCAAATCTTCCCACCCATTGCCCAAATCCTCCTACCCGTTGCCCAAATCCTCCCACCCATTGCCCAAATCCTCCCACCCATTGCCCAAATCCTCCCACCCATTGCCCAAATCCTCCCACCCATTGCCCAAAGCCTCCCACCCATTGCCCAAATCCTCCCACCCATTGCCCAAATCCTCCCAAACCATTTCCCAAATCCTCAAACCCATTGCCCAAATCTTTCCACCCGTTGCCCAAATCCTCCCACCCATTGCCCAAATCCTCCCACCCATTGCCCAAATCCTCCCACCCATTGCCCAAATCCTCCCACCCATTGCCCAAATCCTCCCACCCATTGTCCAAATCCTCCCACCCATTGCCCAAATCCTCCCACCCATTGCCCAAAGCCTCCCACCCATTGCCCAAATCCTCCCACCCATTGCCCAAATCCTCCCACCCATTGCCCAAATCCTCCCAAACCATTTCCCAAATCCTCCCACCAATTGCCCAAATCTTCCCACCCATTGCCCAAATCCTCCCACCCGTTGCCCAAATCCTCCCACAGATTGTCCGAATTCTCCCACCCATTGCCCAAATCCTCCAACCCATTGCCCAAATCCTCCCACCCATTGCCCAAATCCTCCCACCCATTGCCCAAATCCTCCCACCCATTGCCCAAATCCTCTCACCCAATGCCCAAAGCCTCCCACCCATTGCCCAAAGCCTCCCACCCATTGCCCAAATCCTCCCACCCATTGCCCAAATCCTCCCACCCATTGCCCAAATCCTCCCACCCATTGCCCAAAGCCTCCCACCCATTGCCCAAATCCTCCCACCCATTGCCCAAATCCTCCCACCCGTTGTCATAATCCTCCCACCCATTGCCCAAATTATCCCACCCATTGCCCAAATCCTCCCACCCATTGCCCAAATCCTCCCACCCATTGCCCAAGGCCTCCCACCCATTGCCCAAATCCTCCCACCCATTGCCCAAATCCTCCCACCCATTGCCCAAATCTTCCCACGCATTGCCCAAATCTTCCCACCCATTGCCCAAATCCTCCCACCCGTGCCCAAAGCCTCCCACCCATTGCCCAAATCCTCCCACCCATTGCCCAAATCTTCCCACGCATTGCCCAAATCTTCCCACCCATTGCCCAAATCTTCCCACGCATTGCCCAAAGCCTTCCACCCATTGCCCAAATCCTCCCACCCATTGCCCAAATCCTCCCACCCATTGCCCAAAGCCTCCCACCCATTGCCCAAATCCTCCCACCCATTGCCCAAATCCTCCCACCCATTGCCCAAATCCTCCCAAACCATTTCCCAAATCCTCCCACCCATTGCCCAAATCTTCCCACCCATTGCCCAAATCCTCCCACCCATTGCCCAAATCCTCCCACCCATTGCCCAAATCCTCCCACCCATTGCCCAAATCCTCCCACCCATTGCCCAAATCCTCCCACCTATTGTCCAAATCCTTCCACCCATTGCCCAAATCCTCCCACCCATTGCCCAAAGCCTCCCACCCATTGCCCAAATCCTCCCACCCATTGCCCAAATCCTCCCACCCATTGCCCAAATCCTCGCAAACCATTTCCCAAATCCTTCCACCAATTGCCCAAATCTTCCCATCCATTGCCCAAATCCTCCCACCCGTTGCCCAAATCCTCCCACAGATTGTCCAAATTCTCCCACCCATTGCCCAAATCCTCCCACCCATTGCCAAAATCCTCCCACCCATTGCCCAAATCCTCCCACCCAATGCCCAAAGCCTCCCACCCATTGCCCAAAGCCTCCCACCCATTGCCCAAATCCTCCCACCCATTGCCCAAATCCTTCCACCCATTGCCCAAATCCTCCCACCCATTGCCCAAAGCCTCCCACCCATTGCCCAAATCCTCCCACCCATTGCCCAAATCCTCCCACCCATTGCCCAAATCCTCCCAAACCATTTCATAAATCCTCCCACCCATTGCCCAAATCTTCCCACCCATTGCCCAAATCCTCCCACCCATTGCCCAAATCCTCCCACCCATTGCCCAAATCCTCCCACCCATTGTCCAAATCCTTCCACCCATTGCCCAAATCCTCCCACCCATTGCCCAAAGCCTCCCACCCATTGCCCAAATCCTCCCACCCATTGCCCAAATCCTCCCACCCATTGCCCAAATCCTCCCAAACCATTTCCCAAATCCTTCCACCAATTGCCCAAATCTTCCCATCCATTGCCCAAATCCTCCCACCCGTTGCCCAAATCCTCCCACAGATTGTCCAAATTCTCCCACCCATTGCCCAAATCCTCCCACCCGTTGTCCAAATCCTCCCACCCATTGCCCAAATCATCCCACCCATTGCCCAAATCCTCCCCCCATTGCCCAAATCCTCCCACCCATTGCCCAAAGCCTCCCACCCATTGCCCAAATCCTCCCACCCATTGCCCAAATCCTCCCACGCATTGCCCAAATCTTCCCACCCATTGCCCAAATCCTCCCACCCGTTGCCCAAATCCTCCCACCCATTGCCCAAATCCTCCCACCATTGCCCAAATCCTCCCACCCATTGCCCAAATCCTCCCACCCATTGCCCAAATCCTCCCACCCATTGCCCAAATCCTCCCACCCATTGTCCAAATCCTCCCACCCATTGCCCAAATCCTCCCACCCATTGCCCAAAGCCTCCCACCCATTGCCCAAATCCTCCCACCCATTGCCCAAATCCTCCCACCCATTGCCCAAATCCTCCCAAACCATTTCCCAAATCCTCCCACCAATTGCCCAAATCTTCCCACCCATTGCCCAAATCCTCCCACCCGTTGCCCAAATCCTCCCACAGATTGTCCGAATTCTCCCACCCATTGCCCAAATCCTCCAACCCATTGCCCAAATCCTCCCACCCATTGCCCAAATCCTCCCACCCATTGCCCAAATCCTCTCACCCAATGCCCAAAGCCTCCCACCCATTGCCCAAAGCCTCCCACCCATTGCCCAAATCCTCCCACCCATTGCCCAAATCCTCCCACCCATTGCCCAAATCCTCCCACCCATTGCCCAAAGCCTCCCACCCATTGCCCAAATCCTCCCACCCATTGCCCAAATCCTCCCACCCGTTGTCCAAATCCTCCCACCCATTGCCCAAATCATCCCACCCATTGCCCAAATCCTCCCACCCATTGCCCAAATCCTCCCACCCATTGCCCAAGGCCTCCCACCCATTGCCCAAATCCTCCCACCCATTGCCCAAATCCTCCCACCCATTGCCCAAATCTTCCCACGCATTGCCCAAATCTTCCCACCCATACCCAAATCCTCCCACCCATTGCCCAAAGCCTCCCACCCATTGCCCAAATCCTCCCACCCATTGCCCAAATCTTCCCACGCATTGCCCAAATCTTCCCACCCATTGCCCAAATCTTCCCACGCATTGCCCAAAGCCTTCCACCCATTGCCCAAATCCTCCCAAACCATTTCCCAAATCCTCCCACCCATTGCCCAAATCTTCCCACCCATTGCCCAAATCCTCCCACCCATTGCCCAAATCCTCCCACCCATTGCCCAAATCCTCCCACCCATTGCCCAAATCCTCCCACCCATTGCCCAAATCCTCCCACCTATTGTCCAAATCCTTCCACCCATTGCCCAAATCCTCCCACCCATTGCCCAAAGCCTCCCACCCATTGCCCAAATCCTCCCACCCATTGCCCAAATCCTCCCACCCATTGCCCAAATCCTCGCAAACCATTTCCCAAATCCTTCCACCAATTGCCCAAATCTTCCCATCCATTGCCCAAATCCTCCCACCCGTTGCCCAAATCCTCCCACAGATTGTCCAAATTCTCCCACCCATTGCCCAAATCCTCCCACCCATTGCCAAAATCCTCCCACCCATTGCCCAAATCCTCCCACCCAATGCCCAAAGCCTCCCACCCATTGCCCAAAGCCTCCCACCCATTGCCCAAATCCTCCCACCCATTGCCCAAATATTTCCACCCATTGCCCAAATCCTCCCACCCATTGCCCAAAGCCTCCCACCCATTGCCCAAATCCTCCCACCCATTGCCCAAATCCTCCCACCCATTGCCCAAATCCTCCCAAACCATTTCATAAATCCTCCCACCCATTGCCCAAATCTTCCCACCCATTGCCCAAATCCTCCCACCCATTGCCCAAATCCTCCCACCCATTGCCCAAATCCTCCCACCCATTGTCCAAATCCTTCCACCCATTGCCCAAATCCTCCCACCCATTGCCCAAAGCCTCCCACCCATTGCCCAAATCCTCCCACCCATTGCCCAAATCCTCCCACCCATTGCCCAAATCCTCCCAAACCATTTCCCAAATCCTTCCACCAATTGCCCAAATCTTCCCATCCATTGCCCAAATCCTCCCACCCGTTGCCCAAATCCTCCCACAGATTGTCCAAATTCTCCCACCCATTGCCCAAATTCTCCCACCCATTGCCCAAATCCTCCCACCCATTGCCCAAATCCTCCCAAACCATTTCCCAAATCCTTCCACCAATTGCCCAAATCTTCCCATCCATTGCCCAAATCCTCCCACCCGTTGCCCAAATCCTCCCACAGATTGTCCAAATTCTCCCACCCATTGCCCAAATTCTCCCACCCATTGCCCAAATCCTCCCACCCATTGCCCAAATCCTCCCAAACCATTTCCCAAATCCTTCCACCAATTGCCCAAATCTTCCCATCCATTGCCCAAATCCTCCCACCCGTTGCCCAAATCCTCCCACAGATTGTCCAAATTCTCCCACCCATTGCCCAAATCCTCCCACCCGTTGTCCAAATCCTCCCACCCATTGCCCAAATCATCCCACCCATTGCCCAAATCCTCCCCCCATTGCCCAAATCCTCCCACCCATTGCCCAAAGCCTCCCACCCATTGCCCAAATCCTCCCACCCATTGCCCAAATCCTCCCACGCATTGCCCAAATCTTCCCACCCATTGCCCAAATCCTCCCACCCGTTGCCCAAATCCTCCCACCCATTGCCCAAATCCTCCCACCATTGCCCAAATCCTCCCACCCATTGCCCAAATCCTCCCACCCATTGCCCAAAGCCTCCCACCCATTGCCCAAATCCTCCCACCCGTTGCCCAAATCCTCCCAAACCATTTCCCAAATCCTCCCATCCATTGCCCAAATCTTCCCACCCATTGCCCAAATCCTCCCACCCGTTGCTCAAATCCTCCCACCCATTGCCCAAATCCTCCCACCCATTGCCCAAATCCTCCTACCCATTGCCCAAATCCTCCCTCCCATTGCCCAAATCCTCCCACCCATTGCCCAAATCCTCCCACCCATTGCCCAAATCCTCCCACCCAATGCCCAAAGTCTCCCACCCATTGCCCAAAGCCTTCCACCCATTGCCCAAATCCTCCCACCCATTGCCCAAATCCTCCCACCCATTGCCCAAAGCCTTCCACCCATTGCCCAAATCCTCCCACCCATTGCCCAAATCCTCCCACCAATTGCCCAAAGCCTCCCACCCATTGAACAAAGCCTCCCACCCATTGCCCAAAGCCTCCCACCCATTGCCGAAAGCCTCCCACCCATTGCCCAAGGCCTCCCACCCATTGTCTAAAGCCTCCCACCCATTGCCCAAATCCTCCCACCCATTGCCCAAAGCCTCTCATTCATTGCCCAAATCCTCCCACCCATTGCCCAAAGCCTCCCATCCATTGCCCAAATCCTCCCACCAATTGCCCAAATCTTCCCACCCATTGCCCAAATCCTCCCACGCGTTGCCTAAATCCTCCCACAGATTGTCCAAATTCTCCCACCCATTGCCCAAATCCTCCCACCCATTGCCAAAATCCTCCAACCCATTGCCCAAATCCTCCCACCCAATGCCCAAAGCCTCCCACCCATTGCCCAAAGCCTCCCACCCATTGCCCAAATCCTCCCACCCATTGCCCAAATCCTCCCACCCATTGCCCAAATCCTCCCACCCATTGCCCAAAGCCTCCCACCCATTGCCCAAATCCTCCCACCCATTGCCCAAATCCTCCCACCCGTTGCCCAAATCCTCCCACCCATTGCCCAAATCCTCCCACCCATTGCCCAAATCTTCCCACCCATTGCCCAAAGCCTCCCACCCAAAACCCAAATGCTCCCACCCATTGCCCAAATCCTCCCACGCATTGCCCAAATCTTCCCACCCATTGCCCAAATCCTCCTACCCGTTGCCCAAATCCTCCCACCCATTGCCCAAATCCTCCCACCCATTGCCCAAATCCTCCCACCCATTGCCCAAAGCCTCCCACCCATTGCCCAAATCCTCCCACCCATTGCCCAAATCCTCCCAAACCATTTCCCAAATCCTCAAACCCATTGCCCAAATCTTTCCACCCGTTGCCCAAATCCTCCCACCCATTGCCCAAATCCTCCCACCCATTGCCCAAATCCTCCCACCCATTGCCCAAATCCTCCCACCCATTGCCCAAATCCTCCCACCCATTGTCCAAATCCTCCCACCCATTGCCCAAATCCTCCCACCCATTGCCCAAAGCCTCCCACCCATTGCCCAAATCCTCCCACCCATTGCCCAAATCCTCCCACCCATTGCCCAAATCCTCCCAAACCATTTCCCAAATCCTCCCACCAATTGCCCAAATCTTCCCACCCATTGCCCAAATCCTCCCACCCGTTGCCCAAATCCTCCCACAGATTGTCCGAATTCTCCCACCCATTGCCCAAATCCTCCAACCCATTGCCCAAATCCTCCCACCCATTGCCCAAATCCTCCCACCCATTGCCCAAATCCTCCCACCCATTGCCCAAATCCTCTCACCCAATGCCCAAAGCCTCCCACCCATTGCCCAAAGCCTCCCACCCATTGCCCAAATCCTCCCACCCATTGCCCAAATCCTCCCACCCATTGCCCAAATCCTCCCACCCATTGCCCAAAGCCTCCCACCCATTGCCCAAATCCTCCCACCCATTGCCCAAATCCTCCCACCCGTTGTCATAATCCTCCCACCCATTGCCCAAATCATCCCACCCATTGCCCAAATCCTCCCACCCATTGCCCAAATCCTCCCACCCATTGCCCAAGGCCTCCCACCCATTGCCCAAATCCTCCCACCCATTGCCCAAATCCTCCCACCCATTGCCCAAATCTTCCCACGCATTGCCCAAATCTTCCCACCCATTGCCCAAATCCTCCCACCCATTGCCCAAAGCCTCCCACCCATTGCCCAAATCCTCCCACCCATTGCCCAAATCTTCCCACGCATTGCCCAAATCTTCCCACCCATTGCCCAAATCTTCCCACGCATTGCCCAAAGCCTTCCACCCATTGCCCAAATCCTCCCACCCATTGCCCAAATCCTCCCACCCATTGCCCAAAGCCTCCCACCCATTGCCCAAATCCTCCCACCCATTGCCCAAATCCTCCCACCCATTGCCCAAATCCTCCCAAACCATTTCCCAAATCCTCCCACCCATTGCCCAAATCTTCCCACCCATTGCCCAAATCCTCCCACCCATTGCCCAAATCCTCCCACCCATTGCCCAAATCCTCCCACCCATTGCCCAAATCCTCCCACCCATTGCCCAAATCCTCCCACCTATTGTCCAAATCCTTCCACCCATTGCCCAAATCCTCCCACCCATTGCCCAAAGCCTCCCACCCATTGCCCAAATCCTCCCACCCATTGCCCAAATCCTCCCACCCATTGCCCAAATCCTCGCAAACCATTTCCCAAATCCTTCCACCAATTGCCCAAATCTTCCCATCCATTGCCCAAATCCTCCCACCCGTTGCCCAAATCCTCCCACAGATTGTCCAAATTCTCCCACCCATTGCCCAAATCCTCCCACCCATTGCCAAAATCCTCCCACCCATTGCCCAAATCCTCCCACCCAATGCCCAAAGCCTCCCACCCATTGCCCAAAGCCTCCCACCCATTGCCCAAATCCTCCCACCCATTGCCCAAATCCTTCCACCCATTGCCCAAATCCTCCCACCCATTGCCCAAAGCCTCCCACCCATTGCCCAAATCCTCCCACCCATTGCCCAAATCCTCCCACCCATTGCCCAAATCCTCCCAAACCATTTCATAAATCCTCCCACCCATTGCCCAAATCTTCCCACCCATTGCCCAAATCCTCCCACCCATTGCCCAAATCCTCCCACCCATTGCCCAAATCCTCCCACCCATTGTCCAAATCCTTCCACCCATTGCCCAAATCCTCCCACCCATTGCCCAAAGCCTCCCACCCATTGCCCAAATCCTCCCACCCATTGCCCAAATCCTCCCACCCATTGCCCAAATCCTCCCAAACCATTTCCCAAATCCTTCCACCAATTGCCCAAATCTTCCCATCCATTGCCCAAATCCTCCCACCCGTTGCCCAAATCCTCCCACAGATTGTCCAAATTCTCCCACCCATTGCCCAAATCCTCCCACCCGTTGTCCAAATCCTCCCACCCATTGCCCAAATCATCCCACCCATTGCCCAAATCCTCCCCCCATTGCCCAAATCCTCCCACCCATTGCCCAAAGCCTCCCACCCATTGCCCAAATCCTCCCACCCATTGCCCAAATCCTCCCACGCATTGCCCAAATCTTCCCACCCATTGCCCAAATCCTCCCACCCGTTGCCCAAATCCTCCCACCCATTGCCCAAATCCTCCCACCATTGCCCAAATCCTCCCACCCATTGCCCAAATCCTCCCACCCATTGCCCAAATCCTCCCACCCATTGCCCAAATCCTCCCACCCATTGTCCAAATCCTCCCACCCATTGCCCAAATCCTCCCACCCATTGCCCAAAGCCTCCCACCCATTGCCCAAATCCTCCCACCCATTGCCCAAATCCTCCCACCCATTGCCCAAATCCTCCCAAACCATTTCCCAAATCCTCCCACCAATTGCCCAAATCTTCCCACCCATTGCCCAAATCCTCCCACCCGTTGCCCAAATCCTCCCACAGATTGTCCGAATTCTCCCACCCATTGCCCAAATCCTCCAACCCATTGCCCAAATCCTCCCACCCATTGCCCAAATCCTCCCACCCATTGCCCAAATCCTCCCACCCATTGCCCAAATCCTCTCACCCAATGCCCAAAGCCTCCCACCCATTGCCCAAAGCCTCCCACCCATTGCCCAAATCCTCCCACCCATTGCCCAAATCCTCCCACCCATTGCCCAAATCCTCCCACCCATTGCCCAAAGCCTCCCACCCATTGCCCAAATCCTCCCACCCATTGCCCAAATCCTCCCACCCGTTGTCCAAATCCTCCCACCCATTGCCCAAATCATCCCACCCATTGCCCAAATCCTCCCACCCATTGCCCAAATCCTCCCACCCATTGCCCAAGGCCTCCCACCCATTGCCCAAATCCTCCCACCCATTGCCCAAATCCTCCCACCCATTGCCCAAATCTTCCCACGCATTGCCCAAATCTTCCCACCCATACCCAAATCCTCCCACCCATTGCCCAAAGCCTCCCACCCATTGCCCAAATCCTCCCACCCATTGCCCAAATCTTCCCACGCATTGCCCAAATCTTCCCACCCATTGCCCAAATCTTCCCACGCATTGCCCAAAGCCTTCCACCCATTGCCCAAATCCTCCCAAACCATTTCCCAAATCCTCCCACCCATTGCCCAAATCTTCCCACCCATTGCCCAAATCCTCCCACCCATTGCCCAAATCCTCCCACCCATTGCCCAAATCCTCCCACCCATTGCCCAAATCCTCCCACCCATTGCCCAAATCCTCCCACCTATTGTCCAAATCCTTCCACCCATTGCCCAAATCCTCCCACCCATTGCCCAAAGCCTCCCACCCATTGCCCAAATCCTCCCACCCATTGCCCAAATCCTCCCACCCATTGCCCAAATCCTCGCAAACCATTTCCCAAATCCTTCCACCAATTGCCCAAATCTTCCCATCCATTGCCCAAATCCTCCCACCCGTTGCCCAAATCCTCCCACAGATTGTCCAAATTCTCCCACCCATTGCCCAAATCCTCCCACCCATTGCCAAAATCCTCCCACCCATTGCCCAAATCCTCCCACCCAATGCCCAAAGCCTCCCACCCATTGCCCAAAGCCTCCCACCCATTGCCCAAATCCTCCCACCCATTGCCCAAATCCTTCCACCCATTGCCCAAATCCTCCCACCCATTGCCCAAAGCCTCCCACCCATTGCCCAAATCCTCCCACCCATTGCCCAAATCCTCCCACCCATTGCCCAAATCCTCCCAAACCATTTCATAAATCCTCCCACCCATTGCCCAAATCTTCCCACCCATTGCCCAAATCCTCCCACCCATTGCCCAAATCCTCCCACCCATTGCCCAAATCCTCCCACCCATTGTCCAAATCCTTCCACCCATTGCCCAAATCCTCCCACCCATTGCCCAAAGCCTCCCACCCATTGCCCAAATCCTCCCACCCATTGCCCAAATCCTCCCACCCATTGCCCAAATCCTCCCAAACCATTTCCCAAATCCTTCCACCAATTGCCCAAATCTTCCCATCCATTGCCCAAATCCTCCCACCCGTTGCCCAAATCCTCCCACAGATTGTCCAAATTCTCCCACCCATTGCCCAAATTCTCCCACCCATTGCCCAAATCCTCCCACCCATTGCCCAAATCCTCCCAAACCATTTCCCAAATCCTTCCACCAATTGCCCAAATCTTCCCATCCATTGCCCAAATCCTCCCACCCGTTGCCCAAATCCTCCCACAGATTGTCCAAATTCTCCCACCCATTGCCCAAATCCCCCCACCCGTTGTCCAAATCCTCCCACCCATTGCCCAAATCATCCCACCCATTGCCCAAATCCTCCCCCCATTGCCCAAATCCTCCCACCCATTGCCCAAAGCCTCCCACCCATTGCCCAAATCCTCCCACCCATTGCCCAAATCCTCCCACGCATTGCCCAAATCTTCCCACCCATTGCCCAAATCCTCCCACCCGTTGCCCAAATCCTCCCACCCATTGCCCAAATCCTCCCACCATTGCCCAAATCCTCCCACCCATTGCCCAAATCCTCCCACCCATTGCCCAAAGCCTCCCACCCATTGCCCAAATCCTCCCACCCATTGCCCAAATCCTCCCAAACCATTTCCCAAATCCTCCCACCCATTGCCCAAATCTTCCCACCCATTGCCCAAATCCTCCCACCCGTTGCTCAAATCCTCCCACCCATTGCCCAAATCCTCCCACCCATTGCCCAAATCCTCCTACCCATTGCCCAAATCCTCCCTCCCATTGCCCAAATCCTCCCACCCATTGCCCAAATCCTCCCACCCATTGCCCAAATCCTCCCACCCAATGCCCAAAGTCTCCCACCCATTGCCCAAAGCCTTCCACCCATTGCCCAAATCCTCCCACCCATTGCCCAAATCCTCCCACCCATTGCCCAAAGCCTTCCACCCATTGCCCAAATCCTCCCACCCATTGCCCAAATCCTCCCACCAATTGCCCAAAGCCTCCCACCCATTGAACAAAGCCTCCCACCCATTGCCCAAAGCCTCCCACCCATTGCCGAAAGCCTCCCACCCATTGCCCAAGGCCTCCCACCCATTGTCTAAAGCCTCCCACCCATTGCCCAAATCCTCCCACCCATTGCCCAAAGCCTCTCATTCATTGCCCAAATCCTCCCACCCATTGCCCAAAGCCTCCCATCCATTGCCCAAATCCTCCCACCAATTGACCAAATCTTCCCACCCATTGCCCAAATCCTCCCACGCGTTGCCCAAATCCTCCCACAGATTGTCCAAATTCTCCCACCCATTGCCCAAATCCTCCCACCCATTGCCAAAATCCTCCCACCCATTGCCCAAATCCTCCCACCCAATGCCCAAAGCCTCCCACCCATTGCCCAAAGCCTCCCACCCATTGCCCAAATCCTCCCACCCATTGCCCAAATCCTCCCACCCATTGCCCAAATCCTCCCACCCATTGCCCAAAGCCTCCCACCCATTGCCCAAATCCTCCCACCCATTGCCCAAATCCTCCCACCCGTTGCCCAAATCCTCCCACCCATTGCCCAAATCCTCCCACCCATTGCCCAAATCTTCCCACCCATTGCCCAAAGCCTCCCACCCATTGCCCAAATGCTCCCACCCATTGCCCAAATCCTCCCACGCATTGCCCAAATCTTCCCACCCATTGCCCAAATCCTCCTACCCGTTGCCCAAATCCTCCCACCCATTGCCCAAATCCTCCCACCCATTGCCCAAATCCTCCCACCCATTGCCCAAATCCTCCCACCCATTGCCCAAAGCCTCCCACCCATTGCCCAAATCCTCCCACCCATTGCCCAAATCCTCCCAAACCATTTCCCAAATCCTCAAACCCATTGCCCAAATCTTCCCACCCGTTGCCCAAATCCTCCCACCCATTGCCCAAATCCTCCCACCCATTGCCCAAATCCTCCCACCCATTGCCCAAATCCTCCCACCCATTGCCCAAATCCTCCCACCCATTGTCCAAATCCTCCCACCCATTGCCCAAATCCTCCCACCCATTGCCCAAAGCCTCCCACCCATTGCCCAAATCCTCCCACCCATTGCCCAAATCCTCCCACCCATTGCCCAAATCCTCCCAAACCATTTCCCAAATCCTCCCACCAATTGCCCAAATCTTCCCACCCATTGCCCAAATCCTCCCACCCGTTGCCCAAATCCTCCCACAGATTGTCCGAATTCTCCCACCCATTGCCCAAATCCTCCCACCCATTGCCCAAATCCTCCCACCCATTGCCCAAATCCTCCCACCCATTGCCCAAATCCTCCCACCCATTGCCCAAATCCTCCCACCCATTGCCCAAATCCTCCCACCCATTGCCCAAATCCTCCCACCCATTGCCCAAAGCCTCCCACCCATTGCCCAAATCATCCCACCCATTGCCCAAATCCTCCCACCCGTTGTCCAAATCCTCCCACCCATTGCCCAAATCATCCCACCCATTGCCCAAATCCTCCCACCCATTGCCCAAATCCTCCCACCCATTGCCCAAAGCCTCCCACCCATTGCCCAAATCCTCCCACCCATTGCCCAAATCCTCCCACCCATTGCCCAAAGCCTCCCACCCATTGCCCAAATCCTCCCACCCATTGCCCAAATCTTCCCACGCATTGCCCAAATCTTCCCACCCATTGCCCAAATCTTCCCACGCATTGCCCAAAGCCTTCCACCCATTGCCCAAATCCTCCTACCCATTGCCCAAATCCTCCCACCCATTGCCCAAAGCCTCCCACCCATTGCCCAAATCCTCCCACCCATTGCCCAAATCCTCCCACCCATTGCCCAAATCCTCCCACCCAATGCCCAAAGCCTCCCACCCATTGCCCAAATCCTCCCACCCATTGCCCAAATCCTCCCACCCATTGCCCAAATCCTCCCACCCATTGCCCAAATCCTCCCACCCATTGCCCAAATCCTCCCACCCAATGCCCAAAGCCTCCCACCCATTGCCCAAAGCCTCCCACCCATTGCCCAAATCCTCCCACCCATTGCCCAAATCCTCCCACCCAATGCCCAAAGCCTCCCACCCATTGCCCAAAGCCTCCCACCCATTGCCCAAATCCTCCCACCCATTGCCCAAATCCTCCCACCCATTTCCCAAATCCTCCCAAACCATTTCCCAAATCCTTCCACCAATTGTCCAAATCTTCCCATCCATTGCCCAAATCCTCCCACCCGTTGCCCAAATCCTCCCACAGATTGTCCAAATTCTCCCACCCATTGCCCAAATCCTCCCACCCATTGCCCAAATCCTCCCACCCATTGCCCAAAGCCTCCCACCCATTGCCCAAATCCTCCCACCCATTGCCCAAATCCTCCCACCCATTGCCCAAATCCTCCCACCCATTGCCCAAATCCTCCCACCCATTGCCCAAATCCTCCCACCCATTGCCCAAATCCTCCCACCCATTGCCCAAATCCTCCCACCCATTGCCTAAATCCTCCCACCCATTGCCCAAATCCTCCCACCCATTGCCCAAATCCTCCCACCCATTGCCCAAATCCTCCCACCCATTGCCCAAATCCTCCCACCCATTGCCCAAATCCTCCCACCCATTGCCCAAATCCTCCCACCCATTGCCCAAAGCCTCCCACCCATTGCCCAAATCCTCCCACCCATTGCCCAAATCCTCCCACCCATTGCCCAAATCCTCCCACCCATTGCCCAAATCCTCCCACCCATTGCCCAAATCCTCCCACCCATTGCCCAAATCCTCCCACCCATTGCCCAAATCCTCCCACCCATTGCCCAAATCCTCCCACCCATTGCCCAAAGCCTCCCACCCATTGCCCAAATCCTCCCACCCATTGCCCAAATCCTCCCACCCATTGTCCAAATCCTTCCACCCATTGCCCAAATCCTCCCACCCATTGCCCAAAGCCTCCCACCCATTGCCCAAATCCTCCCACCCATTGCCCAAATCCTCCCACCCATTGCCCAAATCCTCCCAAACCATTTCCCAAATCCTTCCACCAATTGCCCAAATCTTCCCATCCATTGCCCAAATCCTCCCACCCGTTGCCCAAATCCTCCCACAGATTGTCCAAATTCTCCCACCCATTGCCCAAATCCTCCCACCCATTGCCCAAATCCTCCCACCCATTGCCCAAAGCCTCCCACCCATTGCCCAAATCCTCCCACCCATTGCCCAAATCCTCCCACCCATTGCCCAAATCCTCCCACCCATTGCCCAAATCCTCCCACCCATTGCCCAAAGCCTCCCACCCATTGCCCAAATCCTCCCACCCATTGCCCAAATCCTCCCACCCATTGCCCAAATCCTCCCACCCATTGCCCAAAGCCTCCCACCCATTGCCCAAATCCTCCCACCCATTGCCCAAATCCTCCCACCCATTGCCCAAATCCTCCCACCCATTGCCCAAATCCTCCCACCTATTGTCCAAATCCTTCCACCCATTGCCCAAATCCTCCCACCCATTGCCCAAAGCCTCCCACCCATTGCCCAAATCCTCCCACCCATTGCCCAAATCCTCCCACCCATTGCCCAAATCCTCCCAAACCATTTCCCAAATCCTTCCACCAATTGCCCAAATCTTCCCATCCATTGCCCAAATCCTCCCACCCGTTGCCCAAATCCTCCCACAGATTGTCCAAATTCTCCCACCCATTGCCCAAATCCTCCCACCCATTGCCCAAATCCTCCCACCCATTGCCCAAATCCTCCCACCCATTGCCCAAATCCTCCCACCCAATGCCCAAAGCCTCCCACCCATTGCCCAAAGCCTCCCACCCATTGCCCAAATCCTCCCACCCATTGCCCAAATCCTCCCACCCATTGCCCAAATCCTCCCACCCTTTGCCCAAATCCTTCCACCAATTGCCCAAATCCTCCCATCCATTGCCCAAATCCTCCCACCCGTTGCCCAAATCCTCCCACAGATTGTCCAAATCCTCCCACCCATTGCCCAAAGCCTCCCACCCATTGCCCAAAGCCTCCCACCCATTGCCCAAATCCTCCCACCCATTGCCCAAATCCTCCCACCCATTGCCCAAATCCTCCCACCCATTGCCCAAATCCTCCCACCCATTGCCCAAATCCTCCCACCCATTGCCCAAATCCTCCCACCCATTGCCCAAATCCTCCCACCCATTGCCCAAATCCTCCCACCCATTGCCCAAATCCTCCCACCCATTGCCCAAATCCTCCCACCCATTGCCCAAATCCTCCCACCCATTGCCCAAATCCTCCCACCCATTGCCCTAATCCTCCCACTCATTGCCCAAATCCTCCCACCCATTGCCCAAATCCTCCCACCCATTGCCCAAATCCTCCCACCCATTGCCCAAATCCTCCCACCCATTGCCCAAATCCTCCCACCCATTGCCCAAATCCTCCCACCCATTGCCCAAATCTTCCCACCCATTGCCCAAATCCTCCCACCCATTGCCCAAAGCCTCCCACCCATTGCCCAAATCCTCCCACCCATTGCCTAAATCCTCCCACCCATTGCCCAAATCCTCCCACCCATTGCCCAAATCCTCCCACCTATTGTCCAAATCCTTCCACCCATTGCCCAAATCCTCCCACCCATTGCCCAAAGCCTCCCACCCATTGCCCAAATCCTCCCACCCATTGCCCAAATCCTCCCACCCATTGCCCAAATCCTCCCAAACCATTTCCCAAATCCTTCCACCAATTGCCCAAATCTTCCCATCCATTGCCCAAATCCTCCCACCCGTTGCCCAAATCCTCCCACAGATTGTCCAAATTCTCCCACCCATTGCCCAAATCCTCCCACCCATTGCCCAAATCCTCCCACCCATTGCCCAAATCCTCCCACCCATTGCCCAAATCCTCCCACCCAATGCCCAAAGCCTCCCACCCATTGCCCAAAGCCTCCCACCCATTGCCCAAATCCTCCCACCCATTGCCCAAATCCTCCCACCCATTGCCCAAATCCTCCCACCCTTTGCCCAAAGCCTCCCACCCATTGCCCAAATCCTCCCACCCATTGCCCAAATCCTCCCACCCATTGCCCAAATCCTCCCACCCATTGCCCAAATCCTCCCACCCAATGCCCAAAGCCTCCCACCCATTGCCCAAAGCCTCCCACCCATTGCCCAAATCCTCCCACCCATTGCCCAAATCCTCCCACCCATTGCCCAAATCCTCCCACCCATTGCCCAAATCCTCCCACCCAATGCCCAAAGCCTCGCACCCATTGCCCAAAGCCTCCCACCCATTGCCCAAATCCTCCCACCCATTGCCCAAATTCTCCCAAACCATTTCCCAAATCCTTCCACCAATTGCCCAAATCTTCCCATCCATTGCCCAAATCCTCCCACCCGTTGCCCAAATCCTCCCACAGATTGTCCAAATTCTCCCACCCATTGCCCAAATCCTCCCACCCATTGCCCAAATCCTCCCACCCATTGCCCAAAGCCTCCCACCCATTGCCCAAATCCTCCCACCCATTGCCCAAATCCTCCCACCCATTGCCCAAATCCTCCCACCCATTGCCCAAATCCTCCCACCCATTGCCCAAATCCTCCCACCCATTGCCCAAATCCTCCCACCCATTGCCCAAATCCTCCCACCCATTGCCCAAATCCTCCCACCCATTGCCCAAATCCTCCCACCCATTGCCCAAATCCTCCCACCCATTGCCCAAATACTCCCACCCATTGCCCAAATCCTTCCACCCATTGCCCAAATCCTCCCACCCATTGCCCAAATCCTCCCACCCATTGCCCAAATCCTCCCACCCATTGCACAAATCCTCCCACCCATTGCCCAAATCCTCCCACCCATTGCCCAAATCCTCCCACCCATTGCCCAAATCCTCCCACCCATTGCCCAAATCCTCCCACCCATTGCCCAAATCCTCCCACCCATTGCCCAAATCCTCCCACCCATTGCCCAAATCCTCCCACCCATTGCCCAAATCCTCCCACCCATTGCCCAAATCCTCCCACCCATTGCCCAAATCCTCCCACCCATTGCCCAAATCTTCCCACCCATTGCCCAAATCCTCCCACCCGTTGCCCAAATCCTCCCACAGATTGTCCAAATTTTCCCACCCATTGCCCAAATCCTCCCACCCATTGCCCAAATCCTCCCACCCATTGCCCAAAGCCTCCCACCCATTGCCCAAATCCTCCCACCCATTGCCCAAATCCTCCCACCCATTGCCCAAATCCTCCCACCCATTGCCCAAATCCTCCCACCCATTGCCCAAATCCTCCCACCCATTGCCCAAATCTTCCCACCCATTGCCCAAATCCTCCCACCCATTGCCCAAATCCTCCCACCCATTGCCCAAATCTTCCCACCCATTGCCCAAATCCTCCCACCCATTGCCCAAATCTTCCCACCCATTGCCCAAATCCTCCCACCCATTGCCCAAATCCTCCCACCCATTGCCCAAATATTCCCACCCATTGCCCAAATCTTCCCACCCATTGCCCAAATCCTCCCACCCATTGCCCAAATCCTCCCACCCATTGCCCAAATATTCCCACCCATTGCCCAAATCCTCCCACCCATTGCCCAAATCCTCCCACCCATTGCCCAAATCTTCCCACCCATTGCCCAAATCCTCCCACCCATTGCCCAAATCCTCCCACCCATTTCCCAAATCTTCCCACCCATTGCCCAAATCCTCCCACCCATTGCCCAAATCTTCCCACCCATTGCCCAAATCGTCCCACCCATTGCCCAAATCTTCCCACCCATTGCCCAAATCCTCCCACCCATTGCCCAAATCTTCCCACCCATTGCCCAAATCCTCCCACCCATTGCCCAAATCTTCCCACCCATTGCCCAAATCCTCCCACCCATTGCCCAAAGCCTCCCACCCATTGCCCAAATCCTCCCACCCATTGCCCAAATCTTCCCACCCATTGCCCAAATCCTCCCACCCATTGCCCAAATCCTCCCACCCATTGCCCAAATCTTCCCACCCATTGCCCAAATCCTCCCACCCATTGCCCAAATCCTCCCACCCATTGCCCAAATCTTCCCACCCATTGCCCAAATCCTCCCACCCATTGCCCAAATCCTCCCACCCATTGCCCAAATCTTCCCACCCATTGCCCAAATCCTTCCACCCATTGCCCAAAGCCTCCCACCCATTGCCCAAATCCTCCCACTCATTGCCCAAAGCCTCCCACTCATTGCCCAAAGCCTCCCACTCAAGGCTATTAAGTCTTCCACCTCTTTCAAACCATTCTTGTCTTTCTTCCTACTGCTAGCCAGACTCTTCCCTCTGCTAGCTGAGCTCTTCCCTCTTCTAGCCAGACTCTTCCCTCTGCTAGCTGAGCTCTTCCCTCTTCTAGCCGAACTCTTCCCTCTGCTAGCTGAACTCTTCCCTCTGTTAGCCGACTCTTCCCACTGCTAGACGAACTCTTCCTACAGCTAACGGTACTCTTCCAACTACTAACCGAACTCTTCCTACTGCTAATCGAACTCTTCCTACAGCTTACCAAACTCTTCCCTCTGCTAGCCAAACTCTTCCCTCTGCAAGCCGAACTCTTCCTACAGCTAACCAAACTCTTCCTACAGCTAACCGAACTTTTCCTACAGCTAACCGAACTAATCCTACTGCTAATCAAACTCTTCCTACAGCTAACCGAACTCTTCCCTCTGCTAACCGAACTAATCCTACTGCTAATCGAACTAATCCTACTGCTAATCGAACTCTTCCTACAGCTAACCGAACTCTTCCCTCTGCTAGCCGAACTCTTCCTACTGCTAGCCAAACTCTTCCTACTGCTAGCCAAACTCTTCCCTCTGCTAGCTGAACTCTTCCCTCTGTTAGCCGAACTCTTCCCTCTGCTAGCCGAACTCTTCCTACTGCTAGCCAAACTCTTCCCTCTGCTAGCTGAACTCTTCCCTCTGCTAGCTGAACTCTTCCCTCTGTTAGCCGAACTCTTCCCTCAACGCATCAAACTCACGCTGTCTATGTTAGATAACACGTCATTGCGGAAGACAGATGTGTCAGACCGAAAAGTGCAAATATCGCAGTAAAGCTGTAAACTAGCGACGCAACGCATTCCGTTCTCTGGACTGCATCCTGGTACTTGTAAAGTCCTGTTCAGAACTTGGTAGCGGGAGATTGAGAACGAAGAAGAAGAAGAGAGGTACGCCTACACAAGGTGAGTTGGCGGTGAGCCAGATATCCTGGACAATCTCTATTTTCAATCACGGTTGTGGTCACATGATATGCCATATTTGGCAACACTTCTAGGCCCAACCAGTTTTATCGGAAGCTACCAGCGGTGCATACGCTGGCTCAGATAGTGGTTCCTTATCTGTCCCCTTGTTATGTTGTCAAGCGACAGCTTCGTTTTGTCAATATAAGGTAATTGTCAGGCTGTAGCTAGTGGCATCCGAATAGGACTTGTCCAAGAATGGTTCTGGTTGCTTGCTTTGTCCCTTGTTTGCTGGTAGCGTGGGATGTAAATGTTTGGTTTCATTTTGGCATTGTCACAATCAGCACTGCTAACATCTCACGTTTTCTCGTGTTTGGGTTCATGAAACAGTATAGTCATACCCTATTGCTAGTAAAACCATCTACAAAAATCGTGCTGACGCTGGATGCATTGCACCCTTAAACGCAACACACTTTACAGCGCACTCTGCCTTAGGAAAACAAGGAAAACGAGAAACAAAAATTATCAGAGTTAGGCTACCCGCTTCTCGCTCCCTACTAAGCGTGTGATAAAGGGCTACAACTTACGGCTGTGAGGGGCTGACCACGTACTCACGTAAAGCCACTACTGCTTATCGTATTCCTGCTTTAATAGAGACTTCCTGCAGAAAAGCCAGTTACAAATTGATCCCATGCTCCTGCTGGAACTAACAAAGGATACTTATAACATGCGTCCACAGCGGCTGCACTTCTATGTAGCCCGTTGTTTCCTTACAAGTTTTAGAATCACTGATGCACCAACAGACACTGACTGATTTAAGTCCCCTGTTTTCTATGGTCTGCCATTTATGCTGACTGGTCCGGGTAATAATTTCTTAAGACAATGTTCCCCTTTTAGTCAATGCGTGGTGGATGTTGTCATTAGTTCTGTTATGTATTCAGGTCTGTGGGTGTATGTTTTATGATCATCCGTGACTTTGAAAACACGGTGGGAATATTTTTACCTGTCACCATTGTGTTATCATACTGGAATATACGGCTCTACCTGTCACCATTGTGTTATCAAACTGCAATATACAACTTGTGTCTTGTACCCAATAGCGGGTCAGTGCTATGTTGCTTTTATACGTTCATTTTGTTGTTAAAACTATATTTGTATATGTTTATGTACATACATGTGTATATTTATATACGTTTGTGTGCAATGCACCAATGTATATTTTAAAATGTATATGCGTGTATGTTTATATGCGTTTACGTGTAATGTATGTTTGTACATGTTTTTGTGTACACGCGTATATTGTTATGCGTGCTTATGTGTAGACAGTATATCTTTGTATTCACATGTACAGGGCTTGAAAATGGTTAGGCTGGCTCACCATTCAGTTAAAAAGTCACCAGTCAACATGATCGGACTATAGCCATGAAATTTAAGTTAACAAATTTAAACTAGGCACTCATTCAGTATTATTTCTACTTAACATTGTGTACCAAACCAAAATATGAGTGTATTGTGCCACTTATAAAGATTTAGCCTATTTCTTCGTAAGAGAAAATGCACTGTTGTAAGAGGCATGGCGTGTGTGTCCTTAAATATGCCTCGAAGTACCATTTATCGATGGCTTTAGTCGGTTTTAATTGTGGTAGTGGGGGTTCATTTCGATTCACCATCATACGGTCATCTCAACTTTCAGTATCGATACATGATCTGAATTTATTTTTGATCAGATTCAGCTGACTGAAACCCCTTTCACAAATATCTGTAGAAACTGGTAGAATAGAGGCAATTTTAAGGTCTTTCAGAAGAACAGGAAACCCATCACCATGGGGCATTGCCTTTCCCAGTAAATCTAGTTATGACAGACCTTTTCGCACATATAATAATATCGTACCATTCATTCAGGGTTTTCTGAACTATGTCTTCTTTGCCCTAGTGTTGCAAAATGTCTTCCTAATGAGATACAAGTACTGTTACTTCCTTTTTACCAAAACTTTTCAAGGAAGATTCTGGTCATGTGAAAGTATCAAATATTGACCTGGAGATGTTAATACGTCATCTGTGGCAGTGCTCAAAAACCACCTCGTAATGCCAGCCATTCCTTTCTCAGTAATTTCTTTTCTATCACATTCAAACTTGTTTTGTCCTTTTACAATTTCACCAAGCTGGACATCCCAGTCCCTGAAGTACCATTTTGAAACGCATTCTCCAAAGATCCTGAATTACTTACATGTATCTCCTGTGTGAAGCCGATCAGCATCATCACACGCTGGAAACATTCGTGAAACCCATTCTTTGACACCTCTCTCAACCGTATTGTCGCATTGGTGATAACGTCCTCAGTATCTTTGAATCGCTGTCCTTTCCGAGCCGGTTTCAGTCGAGGGAACAAGAAAAAATCAGCCGGTGCCAAGTCAGGAGAATATGGAGGATGTTCCAAGGTAATCACATTTTTCTTTGTGAGGTACTGCTTCACCAGTACGGATCGATGTGCTGCCCATTGTCATCCAGCGTAATCCAACTGTTTGTTCTCCATTTCTCTGGTCGTTTTCTTCTGATTGCATCTCTTAGATGACTGATATCAACGTACATTTCCTTGTTAACCGTTTGACTTTCAGGAATGAAATTATGGTAGACACTACCCTGGAAATAAAAAAAAATTTCCAACATAACTTTTCCTTTGCTCTTGTCCAAACGACATTTCTGTGTCCGGGGAGATGTGGGAGATTTCCATTCAGAGGACTGACGTTTTGTCTGAGGATCAGAGGACTGACGTTTTGTCTGAGGATCAGAGGACTGACGTTTTGTCTGAGGATCAGAGGACTGACGTTTTGTCTGAGGATCAGAGGACTGACGTTTTGTCTGAGGATCAGAGCACTGACGTTTTTGTCTGAGGATCAGAGGACTGACGTTTTGTCTGAGGATCAGAGAACTGACATTTTGTCGGACGATCAGAGGATTGACGTTTTGTCTGAGGATCAGAGGATTGACGTTTTGTCTGAGGATCAGAGGATTGACGTTTTGTCTGAGGATCATAAGAAAAAGCACCAGGTCTCATCTCCTGTGATTATGTTGTTGAAAAAATTGCTATCTTGATCAGCCATTGTGATTAGGTCTCCTGCCAGGGTCAATCTCGCTTCTTTCTGTTCAGGAGATAATATTTTGTAACCATGTGTTGACAAACACTGTGCATGTGCTGTTCATTGTGGAGAATACTGTGGAATCACCCAACTGATATTCCATCTTCTGAGGCTATTTTCTCGACACTAAGCCTTCTGTCAGCTCACACAACGTCTTGGAACACGCTCAATGTTTTCATTGTTGATCGAGGTTGACAGCCATCCACTACGTGCATCATCATCGGCACTAACACGACTTTCACGGAAACAGTTGTGCTACTGAAATACTTGCGATTTTTTCATTGTGGTATCACCATATGCTTTATTAAACAATGTTTATGTTTCTGAGGGTGACTTCTCAAGCAAAACACAGAATATGACATTTGTACGTTGTTCAGTCAAAGTCATTTTCAACTCCTACAATGGAACGAGCACAACACAGATACAAACTTCTGTAACTTCTGTTCGAGAGTATATGTGAAGGTCACGTCGGCCATGTCATTTCGTCAAGGTCACTACAAACTGATAAATATATATTCTCCATAATATTATCTTTCATTCAAACACGAGTCGACTAGTCCGGGAACTTTTTGAAGCTACCTCGTACATGTGTATCTGCGTACTATAATCTGTAAATATATATTTGTGCACATGTCTACTTTCTCTTCATCATCGATCAACTGATGCTGTGCGCCTAGTCCGGTGAGGTTCATGATCAACTGATTCTAGGCTTCTAGTCCGGTGAGGTTCACGATCAACTGATGATAGGCTTCTAGTCCGGTGAGGTTCACGATCAACTGATTCTAGGCTTCTAGTCCGGTGAGGTTCACGATCAACTGATGCTAGGCTTCTAGTCCGGTGAGGTTCACGATGTTCACGATCAACTGATGCTAGGCTTCTAGTCTGGTGAGGTTCACGATCAACTGATGCTAGTTTTCTAGTCCGGTGAGGTTCACGATCAACTGATTCTAGGCTTCTAGTCCGGCGAGGTTCACGATCAACTGATGCTAGGCTTCTAGTCTGGTGAGGTTCACGATGTTCCCGATCAACTGATTCTAGGCTTCTAGTCCGGTGAGGTTCATGATCAACTGATGCTAGGCTTCTAGTCCGGTGAGGTTCACGATCAACCGATGCTGTGCTTCTAGTCTGGTGAGGTTCACGATCAACTGATGCTAGGCTTCTAGTCTGGTGAGGTTCACGATCAACTGATGCTAGGCCTCTAGTCTGGTGAGGTTCACGATCAACTGATGCTAGGCTTCTAGTCCGGTGAGGTTCATGATCAACTGATATTAGGCTTCTAGTCCGGTAAGGCTCACGATGTTCACGATCAACTGATTCTAGGCTTCTATTCCGGTGAGGTTCACGATCAACTGATGCTAGGCTTCTATTCCGGTGAGGTTCACGATCAACTGATGCTAGGCTTCTAGTCCAGTGAGGTTCACGATCAACTGATGCTAGGCTTCTAGTCCAGTGAGGTTCACGATCAACTGATGCTAGGCTTCTAGTCCAGTGAGGTTCACGATCAACTGATGCTAGGCTTCTAGTCTGGTGAGGTTCACGATCAACTGATGCTAGGCTTCTAGTCTGGTGAGGTTCACGATCAACTGATGCTAGGCTTCTAGTCTGGTGAGGTTCACGATCAACTGATGCTAGGCTTCTAGTCCGGTGAGGTTCACGATCAACTGATGCTAGGCTTCTAGTCTGGTGAGGTTCACGATCAACTGATGCTAGGCTTCTAGTCCGGTGAGGTTCACGATCAACTGATGCTAGGCTTCTAGTCCGGTGAGGTTCACGATCAACTGATGCTATGCTTCTAGTCCGGTGAGGTTCACGATCAACTGATGCTAGGCTTCTAGTCCGGTAAGGCTCACGATGTTCACGATCAACTGTTTCTAGGCTTCTAGTCCGGTGAGGTTCATGATCAACTGATGCTAGGCTTCTAGTCTGGTGAGGTTCACGATCAACTGATGCTATGCTTCTAGTCCGGTGAGGTTCACGATCAACTGATGCTAGGCTTCTAGTCTGGTGAGATTCACGATCAACTGATGCTAGGCTTCTAGTCTGGTGAGGTTCATGATCAACTGATTCTAGGCTTCTAGTCCGGTGAGGTTCATGATCAACTGATGCTACGCTTCTAGTCTGGTGAGGTTCACGATCAACTGATGCTATGCTTCTAGTCCGGTGAGGTTCACGATCAACTCATGCTAGGCTTCTAGTCTGGTGAGGTTCACGATCAACTGATGCTAGGCTTCTAGTCTGGTGAGGTGCATGATCAACTGATGCTAGGCTTCTAGTCCGGTGAGGCTCACGATGTTCACGATCAACTGATGCTAGGCTTCTAGTCCGGTGAGGTTCACGATCAACTGATGCTAGACTTCTAGTCCGGTGAGGTTCACGATCAACTGATGCTAGGCTTCTAGTCCGGTGAGGTTCACGATCAACTGATGCTAGGCTTCTAGTCCGGTGAGGTTCACGATCAACTGATGCTAGGCTTCTAGTCCGGTAAGGCTCACGATGTTCACGATCAACTGATTCTAGGCTTCTTGTCCGGTGAGGTTCACGATCAACTGATGCTAGGCTTCTAGTCCGGTGAGGTTCACGATCAACTGATGCTAGGCTTCTAGTCTGGTGAGGTACACGATCAACTGATGCCAGGCTCACGAAGAAGAGTGTTTCAATTCTTCGCCAGTCCCCAACAGCTTTTCGACCATGACCGCCCCCCCCCCCCCCCCGGCCAGACTGCCTCTCTTTGGTCTGCATAGGTAGGGCATTCTTGCAGAATATGTTTTGGTCTTTGCTTGGTTGCTCCACAATCGCACGTGGCGATGTCTCTGAGAACCATTCTGTGGAGGTGGTCCTTAACTTTACAATGTCCCGTTCTGAGTCTGAAGATCTTTGTCTGCCAAGTTTGTCTATGCTGTCATTTTCTGGCTTATATTCTTTGTGCTGGTCTCTCCATTCTGTCCTCATGGATCGTTTGTTGAGTGTCTTTGCTTGTTTATAACTCTATGTATGGAAAGTCTGCGTACCATACACTGACAACAATTGTATATGTTTGTATAAGTTTATGTGAGTATACATATACGTTTGAATTAGTTTATTTGTATATTTCCCATATTTATGTGCACAATAAGTGAATGTGTACAATAACTGTATGTGTACAATAACTGTATGTGTACTTCTTCTTCTTCTTCTTCATTCGTTCTCAATCTCCCGCTACCAAACCCTGAAAGGGCGTAAGTAGCTGAATGTAGTCCAGAGAACGGAATTCGTTGTGTCGTAGTTTACAACTTGGCTGCGATATTTGCACCTGTCAGTCCAACACATCCGACTTCAGCAAGCATTTTTTGAGTACGGGGTTAGCATTCCCTCTTCGATCCCTTCTCCTTAGCCAGTCTGCCCTGCTGCAGCCTGTTATCCAGGATCACCGCGGGGAGGTGTAGAAGGGTCTTGGCAGCTCTGGTTCGCTGGCCCTGACGCTAGCAGTCAGCTATGGGTCGCTGACCACTGCAGCTCATGTGCTGCTCAGCATCTTGATCCCGTATGTGTACAATAACTGTATGTGTACAATAAGTGTATGTGTAAATTTGCTATTGATGTTGTTGTTGAATCCCTACAATAAGTATATGTACTCCTGAATAGGGCGCTAAGTGACAGGTTGTAGTAGATTTTCTCATAGGCCTAGCGTGCTGATGAAGGTGGACCACGGTCCCCCAGGCGGTTGTGCTATGCTTGACTTCATCTGTGTGACGCTCACTACTACAGCGACCACGTCGATCAACATCTCTTCAACCAGAATGCGTTGAAAACAGTATGTTTTCAGGGAACGCTACATAGACGAGAGATAGTAGTCTTGGTCAGTATATTGTGCCCGACCCTGCCGCGACGCTCTTATCAGTATGTTGTGCCTGACCCTGACGCGACGTCCTGGTCAGTATATTGTGCCTGACCCTGACGTGACGTCCTGGTCCGTATATTGTGCCTAACCCTGCCGCGACGCCCTTATCAGTATATTGTGCCTGACCCTGACGTGACGGCCTGGTCAGTATATTGTGCCTGACCCTGACGTGACGGCCTGGTCAGTATATTGTGCCTGGCCGGACTAACGTCTCAGTTCCCCGTATGTGTAAAATAAATACATAAATATAAACGACTATGAAGCTCTAAGATGTCAAAAACAATTAATTTACTCTATGAATGTTCACAAAAATGTGATCTGAGAATATACGCATAAAATACAAAGATTTATGAGAATAAAAACAGGATCCTGCGATCAGATTATGATGGGAGACAACTACAATCATTCATCTATCTTGTTAGCAATATAGACAATGCAGGAGGCGCAGATATAAATATGAGATTAAGAATGCAAGAGGCGTGACGAGTTGTTATTACTTTAGAGAAAGAGCAAATGGAAAATGGCTCATAGAACAGACTTCATTGCACTTGGGCGCACACCCATATGTTCAGTCCCTTTCATTGCAGTTTTGAAGGGTGAAGGTTAGTCCCATGGCAACAATTGCCGTCGCGGATGAAGATACTAAGCCGCAGTTTATATGAGGTGAGGTGGGTAGTTTCCTTCCTTGCTGTCTGTTTTTATTTTCACCAACTCATACACCAGTTACCCATTTACAGCTGAGTCGACTGGATGAGCGGTCGTACCAGGAGCGAACCACGCCCAGATTTTTTTGGTCCGTCGGTAATTTCGAACACATGCGCGCTATAATCCCAGTCTTAGCAAGTCAGTTCACTGTCGGTTAGGCTGTAAGCGTTCATCAAAGAATTCCTTCTCCGAATAGAGGAATAAACATGGCGGGATACAGTCATTAATGCGGAAATGTGGGACAAAACCGTGCAGATAACAGTGGGACGCGTGGTAAGGAGAAGGTGATGAAGGCGAATAGAAAACATATTACACGAAAGGGCTCTCTGTTCTACAATCCCAGCGGCAAAGAAAGAAGAGGTAGATAAACACTCATGGAAGAAAGAGCTTGTGACAAACATAAAGCCAGAAGGATGAGGTGTTGACAGGTATCAAGATGGTGAGCAGCGCATGAGCTGTAGCGGTCAGCGACTCATAGGTGACTGCTAGAGTCAGGGTCAGCGAACCAGAGCTGAGCAGCGCATGAGCTGTAGCGGTCAGCGACTCACAGGTGACTGCTAGAGTCAGGGTCAGCGAACCAGAGCTGAGCAGCGCATGAGCTGTAGCGGTCAGCGACTCATAGGTGACTGCTAGAGTCAGGGTCAGCGAACCAGAGCTGAGCTGCAGCGGTCAGCGACTCATAGGTGACTGCTAGAGTCAGGGTCAGCGAACCAGAGCTGAGCTGCAGCGGTCAGCGACTCATAGGTGACTGCTAGAGCCAGGGTCAGCGTACCAGAGCTGAGCTGCAGCGGTCAGCGACTCATAAGTGACTGCTAGAGCCAGGGTCAGCGAACCAGAGCTGAGCTGCAGCGGTCAGCGACTCATAGGTGACTGCTAGAGTCAGGGTCAGCGAACCAGAGCTGAGTAGTGCGTGAGCTGCAGCGGTCAGCGACTCATAGGTGACTGCTAGAGTCAGGGTCAGCGAACCAGAGCAGTCAAGGCCCTTCTACACCTCCTGGCCTTGCGGTTATACTGGGTAACAGGCTGCAACAGAGAGACTGGCTAAGGAGAAGGAATCAAAGAGGTAAGGCTAACCCGGTACTAGATAATGTCTTATGAAGTCGGATGTTTCAGACCGAAAAGTGCAATTATCGCAGCCGAGCTGCAAACTATGACACAACGCATTCCGTTCACAGGACAACATCCTGTTACTTGCAAAGCTGTTTTCAGGGTTTGGTAGCTGGAGTTTGAGAACATTCATGGCTTGGTAGCGGGAGTTTGAGAACGTTCAGGGCTTGGTAGCTGGAGTTTGAGAACGTTCAGGGCTTGGTAGCGGGGGTTTGAGAACGTTCAGATCTTGGTAGTGGGAGTTTGAGAACGTTCAGAGCTTGGTAGCTGGAGTTTGAGAACGTTCAGGGCTTGGTAGCGGGAGTTTGAGAACGTTCAGGGCTTGGTAGCGGCAGTTTGAGAACGTTCAGGGCTTGGTAGCTGGAGTTTGAGAACGTTCAGGGCTTGGTAGCGGGAGTTTGAGAACGTTCAGGGCTTGGTAGCGGGAGTTTGAGAACGTTCAGGGCTTGGTAGCTGGAGTTTGAGAACGTTCAGGGCTTGGTAGCGGGAGTTTGAGAACGTTCAGGGCTTGGTAGCGGGAGTTTGAGAACGTTCAGGGCTTGGTAGCTGGAGTTTGAGAACGTTCAGGGCTTGGTAGCGGGAGTTTGAGAACGTTCAGGGCTTGGTAGCGGGAGTTTGAGAACGTTCAGGGCTTGGTAGCTGGAGTTTGAGAACGTTCAGGGCTTGGTAGCGGGAGTTTGAGAACGTTCAAGGCTTGGTAGCGGGAGTTTGAGAACGTTCAGGGCTTGGTAGCGGGAGTTTGAGAACGTTCAGGGCTTGGTAGCTGGAGTTTGAGAACGTTCAGGGCTTGGTAGCGGGAGTTTGATAACGTTCAGGGCTTGGTAGCGGGAGATTGAGAACAAATGAAAGTGAAGAAACAGAAGGCGCAGACAGAGCTGGAAAGGAAGGCGAAGAGCAGGCAGACATGGTAAAATTTGTTGAAGACACCTATGCCTCTCACGAAGCTGAAAAGTTCTGATTTATTGCATTTACGTATAATATATATGCGTCTATATGTATCGCTTATTTGTTTCTCACAGTGTGAATGGTTACACACGCTGAATGTGTGTGTTTCTGGTAGTTTTCACTTTCTTTATCTATACAATTGTTTCTACGCGCCATAATAGTACACACACGCGTGCGTCTTCATTTGTCGAATAAATTGTAGCGTGTATAAAATAAATACTACTACTACAACCACTGCTACTACTACTTCTACTACTACTACTACTACTTTTTATTACTACAAATAATAACATTGCTACTTCTATTACCGCTACTATTACAATTACTTCTATTACTATTACTAATAATGTTACTAATACTGCTACTTCTACTAATAATAGTAAAACAACTTATATTACTATTACTGCAGCTACTACTACTACTACTGCAGCTACTACTACTACTACTGCAGCTACTACTACTACTACTGTTGATACTACTACTACTCGTGTTACTGCTGCTGCTGATGCTGCTACTACTGCTTCTATCCATACTACTATTACTACTACTACTACCACTACTATTATCACTACTACCACCATAACTACTAATACTGCTACTACAACTGCTATTTCGTCTACTTCTGCAATTATTGGTGCCACTGATACTACATCTAGTATTATTACAATAGCTGCTGCTACTACTACCATCACAACCACCACCACTACTACTACTACTACTGTTACTACTACCACCACTACTAGTACTACTACTACTACCATCACAACCACCACCACTAATACTACTACTACTGTTACTACTACCACCACTACTAGTACTACTACTGCTACTACTACCACCACCACCACTACTACTACTACTACTGTTATTACTACAACCACCACTACTACTACTACTACTGTTACTACTACCACCACTACTAGTACTACTACTGCTACTACTACCACCACCACTACTACTACTACTACTACCATCACAACCACCACCACTACTACTACTGCTACTACTACCACCACCACTACTACTACTACTACTACTACCATCACAACCACCACCACTACTACTAATACTACTGCTACTACTACCACCATCACCACTACTACCACCACCACTACTAGTACTACTACTGCTACTACTACCACCACCACTACTAGTACTACTACTGCTACTACTACCACCACCACCACTACTACTACTACTGTTATTACTACCACCACCACTACTACTACTACTACTGTTACTACTACCACCACTACTACTGCTACTACTACCACCACCACTACTACTACTACTACCATCACCACCACCACCACTACTACTACTACTACTGCTACTACTGCTACTACTACCACCATCACCACTACTACCACCACAACCACTACTACCCCCACCACTACTACTACCACCACTACTACTACTACAACCACCACCACTACTACCACCACCACTACTACTACCACCACCACTACTACTACCACCACCACTACTACTACTATTACCACCACCACTACTACTACTACTACTGCTACTACTACCACCACCACTACTACTAATACTACTGCTACCACCACCACTACTACTACTACTACTACTATTACCACCACCACTACTACTACTACTACTACTACCACCACCACCATCATCACCACCACCACTACTACCACCACTACTACTACTACTGCTACGACCACCACTACTACTACTACTACCACCACCATCACCACCACCACTACTACTACTACCACCACCACCACCACCAATACTACTACTACTACTACTATTACCACCACCACCACCACTACTACGACTACTACCGCATCCACATCATCAGGAAGAGAAAAGATTAAGCTAACACTAATAGTCTAAGACACACAAACACCGCCATCCAATATTCTCACCGCTTTCATAACCACAATTTAAGAAAAGTCAAACATGGCCAAGAACCATATTTCAAACTAATCGCTTGCTGTTAACCATCAAACACTTCTCGCCCGCACGTGAAGTTTGTGCAAAGTGCAGACGATTTGAGAGCAAGCAACGTTAAGCTGTTAGTTTTCCCTCGTTCTCTACCCTGCTCTCCTGAAATGGGTCGGGACAGTCTGCGGATTATAGACAGAAGTTAGTAAACATGGGTTTAAAGTAACCTCATTCTTCCAGGGATGTTTCTGCGTAACTGGTTGTTAAACCCATTCAGTGCAGCAATCGTAGAGATATCTTGGTGACGAGTTTTAGAGGGGTTAATATGTGTTAAACTGATGGCAGTCCAAATGTTATGTAGATTATGGTTCTGAGGTTTTGCTTCTGTTGTGTGAGTATTTCTGTACTTGCACGTATGTATTTGTCTCCCTAGCTACACAAAAAATGCTGCTGCTACTACTACTACTATTACTACTATTACTACTATTACTAGTATTACTACAACTACTACTACTACTACTACAACTACTACTACTAATACTACAACTGCTGCTACTACTAAAACTACTATTAATACTACTAATAACTATTGCGACTACCGCTGGTACTACTACTACTACTATGTGTACTGCTACTACTACTACAACTACTACTTGTACTCAACTGACACTAATACACTACTTGTACTGCTACTATTACTACAAATACCACTATTGCTGCACCTACTACTACTACAACTGCTTCTATCCTTACTACTACAAATACTATTACCACTACTACTACCACTACTAATAGTAATACTACTACAACTGCTATTTCGTCTACTACTGCAATTATTCGTACCACTGATACTACATCTACTATTATTACAATAGCTGCCGCTACTACTACCACCACCACCCCTACTACCACTACTGCTACTACTACCACCACTACCACTACTAGTACTACTACTACAACTGCTACTATTAATACTACTAATACCTACTATTGATACTAGCGCTGGTACTACTACTACAACGTGTACTGCTAATGTTACTACAACTACAACTACTATTTCTACTGCTACTACTACTACTACTACTACTATTCCTACTACTATAACTGCTACTACTTGTACTGTTACTAAAACATTACTTGTACTACTACTACTACTGCCACTACTACTACTACTAATACATCTACCATTAATACTACTACTTCTAGTACTGGTGCTGCTGCTGCAAATACTACACAGAATACTACAGCAGGTACTGCCACTACTGCTGCTAACACTACTATTACTTCCACTACCACTACTACTACTACTACGTATGCTACTACTACTGCTAACACTACTATTGATACTACTACCACTACTTCTACTACTACTACACCTACTACTACTACTATTACTACACCTACTACAACTACACCTATTACTACTACGCCTACTACTACTACTATTACTACTACTACTACACCTACTACTACTACTACTGCTGCTACTACTACTACTACTATTACTACTACTACTACTATTACTACTACTATTACTTCTACTGCTATTATCCAGTAGTCTGATTAGATAGTTGTGATGGGACTAAACGAACTAAACCCCTCAAACGACAGCCAGAGAGCCAGGTGTACACAGGTGGGATGTGGTAGCAGATTGAAAAAGGATAACGCTAGTTGCGCGAGAGCTAGTTATATACGGCAGTTAAAGGCACGACTTGTTATATACGGCAGTTAAAGGCACGACTTGTTATATACGGCAGTTAAAGGCACGACTTGTTATATACGGCAGTTAAAGGCACGACTTGTTACATGTTATACGCTATGCCGTGTTGTACATGCAGCTGTAATATTCATGAAAGATAAAGCAGGCATACGGGAATATCATTGATAACCGCTAGAAGAGGCACACCCGTTGCAATGAAAGTACTGTAGAGAGGCTTACAGTGGCTGGTTATAACCCGTATGGTTTAATGGGCTAAGCACTGCCCAATGAATACAGAAACTGAAAAATCACCTTAATACAGCTGCATTGTTTTATCAGGTCAGGTCATTAAAGGTTGAGTGCCATGTTCAGGGGACGGCGTAGGCTTGTGGTTAAGTGACACGGCTCACAACCAGGAGATGCTGGGTTCGATCCCCATCACAGCACCGGCCGTTACCCCGGATAAGCAAACCCTTAGAAAATGCAGGAGGAAGCAGACCCTTACATAAAATGCAGGCTGATGTAGGATGCACTGGGCCAACAGGCACAAAATAAAAACCACAGTGTAACGCATACCGCCTTGGGGAAATAGAGAAAAAGGCGATGGAAAAATTTTAAAAAAAAAATGCTATGTTCAACAGCAGTCTCTAATCGTGATTCTACGATCGTCTTCTTTCTCTTCGTTTCGTTTACTTCTTTTCTTCTTTTTCATTGTAGCGTTGTATTATAGTATACAGTTAGACTGTGATGTCTATGACTTTCGGCCAAGTGCATCCGATTTCAGCGCAACATTTCTGGGACCGGGTTTACCAGACGTCTTCGATCGCTATTCACTTAACCAGCCTGCGTGTGTGCAGTCCGTTTCCTGGGTCGCCGCTTAGAAGTGTAACAGTTGCTTGGTCAGATATGTTTCGCTGGCCCTGACGGAAAGAACCAGCTACAAGACGCTGGCTACTTCCAGCACTGCTTCTTCTTCTACTGGTACGATACACATTATATCCCCTGCTGTACCACTGCTGTTATCACCCAACTTGTACCACTGATGTTATCACCCAACTTGTACCACTGCTGTTATAACCCAACGTGTACCACTGCTGTTATAATCCAACTTGTACCATTGATGTTATCACCCAACTTGTACCACTGCTGTTATAACCCAACTTGTACCACTGCTGTTATCACCCAACTTGTACCACTGATGTTATCACCCAACTTGTACCACTGCTGTTATAATCCAACTTGTACCACTGCTGTTATAATCCAACTTGTACCACTGATGTTATCACCCAACTTGTACCACTGCTGTTATCACCCAACTTGTACCACTGCTGTTATCACCCAACTTGTACCACTGCTGTTATAACCCAACTTGTACCACTGATGTTATAACCCAACTTGTACCACTGATGTTATAACCCAACTTGTACCACTGATGTTCCCAACTTGTATCACTGATGTTATAACCCAACTTGTACCACTGATGTTATAACCCAACGTGTACCACTGATGTTATAACCCAACTTGTACCACTGATGTTATAACCCAACTTGTACCATTGATTTCCCCTGGCGCATTTGCCCAATACTTTCCCTTTTAGTTTAGTTTTCACTTAATTATTCCATTTGTTTATATGGTTAAATTAGTCGGTCCTTTTTACTTGCCATTGAGTTCCATTTGTTTATATGGTTAAATTAGTCGGTCCTTTTACTTGCCTCTGAGTTCCATTTGTTTATATGGTTAAATTAGCCGGTCATTTCATTGCCTTTGAGTTCCATTTGTTTATATGGTTAAATTAGCCGGTCATTTACTAGCCTTTGCATTCCATTTGTTTATATGGTTAAATTAGTCGGTCCTTTTACTTGCCTTTGAGATCCATTTGTTTATATGGTTAAATTAGCCCGTCATTTTACTTGCCTTTGCGTTCCATCGATTTCATAACATTTTGAAGACACATATTTTACTTTTGAATTCTTGTTACAGTTAGAAACACTACTGATCAAGACGCGTCCAGAGGCCTAGGTGGTACTGTCAGTCCCATCGTTAGGTCCAAATTGGCGCTTGTGTGTGGAAGTATGTCTGTCTGTCGGTGCTAGTTCTGTTCTATTGTATTTGTCAAGCGATCTGTACTCAGTTGTTTGCTATTAACGAATTTGATTTTATCCCCCATCCCCCCCCCCCCCCAATCCCCTTTCTCTAGCTATACCGAGTTACCATCATCAGTTTTACGCCAGTCGCTCTCACTAAATTTCCCCAGTCTCCCTCAATAGTCCCCTCCCCCCAGCCTTCCGCCCTAGTTACCGCCTCTCTCTTTTATTTTCCCCCATCTTACCCTCACTATTTTCTCGATCTTACCCTCTCTATTTCCCTACCCCCATCTTACCCTCACTATTTTCCCCATCTTACCCTCTCTATTTCCCTCCCCCATCTTACCCTCACTATTTTCCCCATCTTACCCTCTCTATTTCCCTCCCCCCATCTTACCCTCTCTATTTCCCTCCCCCCATCTTACCCTCACTATTTTCCCCATCTTACCCTCTCTATTTCCCTCCCCCCATCTTACCCTCTCTATTTCCCTCCCCCATCTTACCCTCACTATTTTCCCCATCTTACCCTCTCTATTTCCCTCCCCCCATCTTACCCTCACTGTTTTCCCCATCTTACCCTCTCTATTTTCCCCCCATCTTACCCTCTCAATTTTCCCCATCTTACCATGACTATTTTCCCCATCTTACCCTCACTATTTTCCCCATCTTACCCTCACTATTTTCCCCATCTTACCTCACTATTTTCCCCATCTTACCCTCTCTATTTTCCCCATCTTACCCTCACTATTTCCCCATCTTACCCTCTCTATTTCCCCCCCCCCCCCCATCTTACCCTCACTATTTTCCCCATGTTACCTTATTATTCCCCCCATCTTACCATCACTATTTTCCCCATGTCACTCTCTCTTGTTCGCCCATGTCACCCTCTCTATTTTCACCCATGTTACCCTCTCTATTCCCCCACCCCCATGTTACCCTCTCTATTTTCACCCATGTTACCCTCTCTATTCCGCCCCCCATGTTGCCCTCACTATCTCCCCCCCCCCCCCATGTTGGCTTTATTATTTTCCCCCATGTTTGCCTTACTATTTTACCCATAATGGTTTTGCTATTTCCCCCGATAATTCCTTCAATAGTTTCCCCATGTCGCGGGTTTGGCGTCATCGAGTTGAGCTGGTGGACACGGGTATAGTGTCGAGTTGAGCGGTTGGTCTAGGGTTGAGCGTCGAGTTGAGCGGGTGGTCGCGGGTTGAACGTCGAGTTGAGTGGATGGTCTAGGGTTGAGCGTCGAGTTGAGCGGGTGGTCGCAGGTTGAGCGTCGAGTTGAGCGGGAGGTCGCGGGTTAAGCGTCCAATTGAGCGTGGAGTTGAACGGATGGACACAAGTTGAACGTCGAGTTGACCGGATAGTTATGGGTTGAGCGTCGAGTTGAGCGTCAAGTTTAGCGGATGCTCATGGGTTGAGCGTCGAGTTGAGCGGATGATCATGGGTTCAGAGTCAAGTTGAGCGGATGGTCACCGGTTGAACGTCGAGTTGAGCGGGTGGTCGTGGGTTGAGCGTCGAGTTGAGCGGGTGGTCACGGGTTAAGCGTCTAATTGAGCGTCGAGTTGAGCGGGTGGTCGCGGATTGAGCGTCGAGTTGAGCGGGTAGTCGCCTGTTAAGCGTCCAATTGAGCGTGGAGTTGAACGGATGGACACAGGTTGAACGTCGAGTTGACCGGATAGTTATGGGTTGAGCGTCGAGTTGAGCGGATGATCATGGGTTCAGAGTCAAGTTGAGCTGATGGTCACCGGTTGAACGTCGAGTTGAGCGGGTGGTCGCGGGTTGAGCGCCGAGTTGAGCGGGTGGTCGCGGGTTGAGCGTCGAGTTGAGCGAGAGGTCGCGGGTTGAACGTCGAGTTGAGCGGATGGTTATGGGTTCAGAGTCAAATTCAGCGGATGGTCACGGGTTGAGCGTCGAGTTGAGCGGGTGGTCACGGGTTGAGCTTCGAGTTAAGCGGATGGTCGCGGGTTAAGCGTCGAGTTGAGCAGGTAGTCGCGGGTTGAGCGTCGAGTTGAGCGGGTGGTCGCGGGTTGAGCGTCGAGTTGAGCGTATGGTCACTGATTGAACGTCGAGTTTAGCGAACGGTCACCGATTGATCGTCAAACTAAGGGAGTGCGCAGAGCTACACCGATTGTCCAAAAAGAAAGTCCTATTTCAACAAGCCTTCCGAGCTGTCGATATTTATTTATATTAACCTAACGTATCAGCGAGAGGACACTATACAGTAATCACAGGATTCCGACTAAAACGGCATACTTTATAGACGTGTTTGGGGGGAAACAATGTTTGCCAACCTCACTTTATTCTATTTTTAGCATCGTCTACGAGCTGAATGAAATTTATTAATGGCTCACGCGCGGAAAGTTGCACGTGCATGTAGCCTAAATGCTGTTCGTGTAGGTATAACTAATTCTTGTATTCAATTAGAAGTGTCTGATGTCAGGTAGTCAGTTTTCTTAAACCCAAGTCGGTCTTTTGTTTTTTTAGTACCCTTGTACACAACGGGCTGTACTGGGGCTATCTCTCCATCTCATTGGTGGACGTTTGAGCGGATGTTTTATGTTGTAGGGCCAGAAGGACGTCACTTTTCGTGTCCATCTGTTGTCAGAAGTAAGAGCGCAAACGCACGCACGCACGCACGCACGCACACACACACACACACACACACACATCCACCCACCCAAACCCACCCACCCACCCAACCCCCCCCCCCCCCCCCCCCCACCAACCCACCCAAACACCCACCCACCCATGTGCATTGTCTTAAACATGGTATCGTACAGAAATGAGCTGTCTTAAAACTGGGCAGTTTGTATTTATTTCGTCTAACCATTTTACTATGTATGTTGAGCCCAGGGCAATCATCATGACTGATGCGCACGCCGTACTTCAGAAAGTACAGAAAGGATGGCTGATGTACTAGTGGATAGTAGCTGTTCATGCCTCAAACCTCCAGGGGTTGACGTGGATCTACTGTCCTGGTCATGCTGAGATTCAGGGCAATGAAAGAGCTGACATCTTGACTTGCTTCACAAGCTCCCATCATGGACACGTTAGTGATGGATAGGAATGACGTTTTGAAATCAATCAATGACTACCTGTTGGATGAGAACACCGAAATAGATGACGCAGTAATCCGCAGACTGCAAAGTTTTGACACTAAACGAGGTTTGAGCGGAGTGGGACACACGAGAAGGAGCAGGAGAGTACAACCAGCGAGCTACAGGGACCATCAGCATCCATACCCTACGCCATTTGCTGAGAGAGACTGAGCACCTATGGGTATGCTCGGGTAGTGCAGTGACGTCGATTCTTAGAAACAGAAATCCAGGATCGAACCCAGACCACTTACCATTTCTGGCAAGCTCTCAAACAGCTCTTTGTTATTGCACCTGGCTTCTGTAGCATACTATTGATCTTTTCCACACTAATGTGGTTCCTCTCGCATGCCTATTTTCGACAGCGCGCACTTCGTTCTAAGATATTTTTGCCTTCGCCATTCTACACCAAATTTCTTGTGCCCAAAATGTCTACAATTCTCCCCAAAGTGTTTTGTTTGTCTCACATTTTACAGTCAGTCCTCAACTCTTTGAACCTCCAAATGCCAATCTGGCTGGAACGCTTATCTCTCATCGCGTAGATCCAAATGAACGCTTCGGTCACAACACGTACCAGTACATCCAGCTATAAATGATTACCTGACAGCTAGAAAGAAGCAACGCAGCGTGAGACAATTGTTTATCCCAACTCACAAATTCTGACCTTTGTAGACTTCAACACTTAATCCTCAACAGCAGCCACTAATCAAGAAAGTATCTTAGACCTTACTTATGTTTACCGATTCCCCTTCCTCGCTCCCTACAAACAATAAGACGCCCCCCTCCCCATCACCCATTGTAGTTATCACAGGACATGAAACCTAGCAGACATTACTATCAGCGTTCTTGCTGTGCTGGTTTCGGTTCTCATTTATTTGGTACGACGATGTTTCTAGCCTCATACATGTGGTAATGACATTGACAAGACTAGCTCAGACACCGCGTTTTCTTCTTTTTCTTCTTCGTGCTAAATCTCCCGCTACCAAACCCTGAAAAGGGCTTTGCAAGTAGTAAGAAAGCATATTTGTGTACCGGGTTAGCCTTCCCTATTCGGTCCCTTCTCCTGAGCCAGTCTGCTCTGTTGCAGCCTATTATCCAGGAACACCGCGTGGAGGTGTAGAAGGGTCTTGGCAGCTCTGGTAGGCTGGCCCTGACGCTAGCAGTCAGCTATGGATCGCTGACCTCTAAAGCTCATGTGCTGCACAGCATCTTGATCCCCAGACACAGCATCTGATCAGCAACGCATGCATAGCCCCCTCTTTACTCGTGCGACGTATAAGCTAACAATACTTTGCAATGTCATGATAAACTTTTGAGTAGCAGTATGTAAAAAACTGATCTCTTCCCCAGTTACCGAATGTAATGCCAGTGTCTCTCACATGACATGTCTTCACCAGTTAGGGAATGCAATGCCAGTGTCACTCACATGATATGTCTTCCCCAGTTACCGAATGTAATGCCAGTTTCCAACCGAGAAGGACCTCCAGTATTGAAGATTACGCCCTTTCGATACTGTCTGTCACAGTTAGTTAGTTTTCTCTCCACTTGTGCGGTTTAGCGTCGTGGGGAGCTTGAGTCGTCTATCCTGCGCTAAGTGCGTTGCGTCGATCAATGTAAGCCCTTGTAGTTGCACAATCACTCTGTCATCTATCCACCTACCACACGGCCGCCCCCTTGCCCTGTAGCCAGATCTACCAGCATTGTAAGCTATCAGTGGAAGATGATGAGCGTGCATTCTCATGAAATGACCAAACCAACTTATTTTCAGCCTGAAAATGTATTCGACACAAGCCGTAGTGCCGACCATACTTCGAATGTCATCATTCCGTATTCCGTCTCTTCTGGTAACACCGATGACTTTCATCAAACACTTCATTTCACAATTCGAAATTCTTCTCTCTCACGCTATTGACAAGAGGCCATGTTTGGCACTGGTAGCACAGAGTCGGCATACATATGCTGTTTATCAGCTGTTGCTTTGTTGCCAAACTAATGCTCGGGTGTCTAAGCAATAGGGACAGCTGATAAGTCACCGCAGATGTTTTCTGACACCTTGTCTGTGACTCTGTCACAATCTGAGTGCAATAAGGTTATAACGTTTTGTAGATATAGGCATACTTTCATAGTGCGTATTTGCAAGGCATCCTGATTGCTTTGGTCCGCTGTTTAGATGGCTCCCTCCGTCTTCAACATTGTATCGTCCTAGGACAGACTGTGGTCTCGCTCAAGGATGCTCTCAGTGAGGATCGAGGCAAACCTCCATGCACTGTTGGCCTCGGCATCTGCTATAATGGTGGAACTGCTCTGCAAAAGATAATTACCGTGTAATCTTATCCATAGTTTATGATTTTACCCTCTTTGACTGGGGGATGGGGTTGAAACTGGAATGTCGAGGCAAGCTGCTCGCCATTTGTCAGAACCACTTTTGTGGATACAAAGGGATACGAGGAACGCGTGGCCGAATGGTTTCGATGCCAGCCTGCTGACAAGGAGGGCAGCGGTTCGAATCCCCAGCATTGCATATGTTGTTTGTCTGTTGGGGGTGAAATAAACAAACATAGCCAGAACACGACGTGACGGCAGCAGTTGCGAAGCGGCCTGTAGTCATCAGCCTTAAAAACCCCACGACTACCCCAGTAATGGGAAAAATGCCATATGATAGTATATATGAAGGGGCACCACGGAAAGGTACGGTGGCTTGGTTGCTGGCATTTCTCGTTATTTAATTATTTATGGAAGATCTATATCAATCCCTAAACGGGATCAAGATGCTGACCAGCGCATGAGCAACAGTGGTCAGCGACCCATAGCTGACTGCTAGCGTCAGGGCCAGCGAACCAGAGCTGCCAAGACCCTTCTACACCTCCACGCGGTGATCCTGGATAACAGGCTGCAACAGGGCAGACTGGCTAAGGAGACGGGGTCGAAGAGGGAATGCTAACCCGGTACTCAGAAAATGCTTGCTGAAGTCGGATCTGTTGGACCGAAAGGTGCAAATATCGCAGTCAAGCTGTAAACTACGACACAACGCATTCCGTTCTCCTGACTACAATCTGCTACTTAAGCCCTTTCAGGGTTTGGTAGTGGGAGATTGAGAACGAACGAAGCCAAGCCAAGCCAATCCCTAAACACCCCCTTCCGTCCACATACACTTCCATTATTACTCATCATAGAACCTTCCCCATTATTCCCCTGACTTCCACTGTCTTCAACACAATTTCAAAGTTGATTCAAGATCACCACGTGACTTGGTCAAACCTGGAGCAATCAGTAATTGATCGTTAGCCAGCTCGATGGAATGAAAGCGACCCTTTATTTCGCATTACAAATTGACTTCTCGTTTTCGACTGCCGGTATCGATTTATGTAAATGAAGTGAGACGAGACGAGGAGGTCTTGAGAATCTTATATGAAGTCGTCGAAACTTCTCGACTGATTTCTTCACTCTGAACTAATTATCTCTGCTAGCGGGTTTACAGTTCTGTCCTGTGCCCTCACTGTATTACATTGAAAGGTAATGCTTCCCAGCAGATTCACAACTTCAGGAACCATTGTTGGACCCCACCGCATTGGCCATGCTGCTGTAACACATTCTGTATCCAGGTTTGCGGAGTGAATGTGAGGTAGGGAGTCTTGGTCAGTATGCTGCACCTAAAGTGAGGTAGGGAATCTTGGTCAGTCTGTTGTACCTAAAGTGAGGTAGGAGTCTTGGTCAGTCTGTTGTACCTAAAGTGAGGTAGGGAGTCTTGGTTAGTCTGTTGTACCTAAATTGAGGTAGGGAGTCTTGGTCAGTATTCTGTACCTAAAGTGAGGTAGGGAGTCTTGGTCAGTATTCTGTACCTAAAGTGAGGTAGGGAGTCTTGGTCAGTATTCTGTACCTAAAGTGAGGTAGGGAGTCTTGGTCAGTATTCTGTACCTAAAGTGAGGTAGGGAGTCTTGGTCAGTATTCTGTACCTAAATTGAGGTAGGGAGTCTTGGTCAGTATTCTGTACCTAAATTGAGGTAGGGAGTCTTGGTCAGTCTGTTGTACCTAAAGTGAGGTAGGGAGTCTTGGTCAGTCTGTTGTACCTAAAGTGAGGTAGGGAGTCTTGGTCAGTCTGTTGTACCTAAAGTTAGGTAGGAGTCTTGGTCAGTATGCTGTACCTAAAGTGAGGTAGGAGTCTTGGTCAGTATGCTGTACCTAAATAAAGAATTGTCTTCACAACCAGATTATTGAATGACGTTGCGGTCAGATATCAAACACCTGGCCATTATCATCATGTGTAGCAGCTGATGGCGATCACGATAAGTTGCAGACACATACAACACATAACTATCTCCATATGCCGTCTTATGCTATTTATTCTGTTTTACTTGGCTCTTTATTTTTTAAAAAGAAAATTAATAAATCAATCATTCAATTAATCAATAAAACCATCGACCAATCAATCAATCAATCAATCAATAAATCACAATTTCTTTAGCTCTCTTAAAAAAATACTTTTGAAGTTATCAAATGTAAACCTGACCATATCGTCTGATTTCGTTATGATGTCATAATGTTGTTGTTGTTTGTGTTGTTGTTATTGGTGTTGTTGTTCTTGAGCCTTGAAATGGTCGTTAATTTACTGTTTGCTTTTTTCATATCTCAAACGTGCTGATGAAGGTGAAACGGGGTCCTCCTGGCGGTTGACTTTATGCTTGACTTCATCTGCGCATCGCTCATTACTACGGGGATTACTGAGAAATCCCCCCGCCCCCCCCCCCCCCAATCTCTTAGCCACACTGCCATAAAACTGCATGCTTCCACGGAGAACTACGTTAAAATGAGATGGTTGGGGGAGGGGGGGGGGGATCTCATGGTCAGTATATTTCGCCTGGCCCTGACTAACGTTGTAAAGTGAGATAGGGGGGGGGGGGGGGGGGGGGGGGGTTAGTTGAGTGGTCGAGTCTAGGTTTAGTTGAGTGGTCGAGTTTAGGTTTAGTTGAGTGGACGAGTCTAGGTTTAGTTGAGTGGTCGAGTCTAGGTTTAGTTGAGTGGTCGAGTCTAGGTTTAGTTGAGTGGTCGAGTCTAGGTTTAGTTGAGTGGTCGAGTCTAGGTTTAGTTGAGTGGTCGAGTCTAGGTTTAGTTGAGTGGTCGAGTCTAAGTTTAGTTGGGTGGTCGAGTATAGGTTTAGTTGAGTAGGCTACTTGTCTAAAGAGTTACTGTATGTATCTACACCACGATACGAATTCAACACACAAAAACACAGTAAACACTATCCTGACCATAAAACAAAACACTATCATTTATCAATATGAATATCAACAAAAAGCAAAGATCATCCAAACTAACTAATCATAATATATATATTGAACTACAACCCGCTGAACTACATAACCCACATTCTTGTCGCTGCACTCCCCCTATCTGTAGACTCAAGACACCATCACAAACTCGTTCTCGCGATCATATTACATACTGTACATTTACATAAATCAGATCACTTACAATCAAACGAATGTATGCTTTCTTCTTCTCCTTCTCCTTCTTCTTCTTCTTCTTCTTATTCTTCTTCTTCTTCTTCTTCTTCTTTTTCTTCTTCTTCTTCGTACGCTGTCAGACGTCAACTTGAATTTGTTCAAAGAAAGCAGCTGTCATCCTGAGGCTGTCGACACTGCCATAGAGCTTGTCTAGTGTTGGCACTGGTTTTGGCCACGTGTGCTTTCTCTGGTCCTCGTATGTCGGGCAATTTTGCAGCAGATGTTCAGCGGTCATTTCCCTGTACCACAGGTGCATTCGTCAGTGCCACCTATCTTCAGTTTATTGAATAGATGGTACCTTAGTCTGTTGTATCCTGTGCGGAATCTGAAGACCACGACCTGCTCTCTTCTGTTCAACTGGTAGTAGGCATCATTTTTTGTGTAGCCAGTATGTTCTGTTTCCCATTTGGCCATGTATCTGGCCCTAATAAACCTTTTGGACTCTTCGTAGGTCACACTAGAATCTGGTTGTGGTAGTCTTGCACCTTCTTTTGCCAGTCTGTCTGCCTCCTCGTTGCCTTGGATGTTACAGTGGGATGGAACCCACTGTACCACTACTCTTTTTGGTGCGGACTGCTGGCATAGTTGACAGATTACTGCTCTTAAATCATTAAGTTAAGTATTTTTCTGGCTTTTTAGTGCTGTAACCACGGCCAGGGCATCTGTAAACAGGACTATCTGGCTTTCATTGCTTTCGTCTGTCAGCAATGCTTTTACTGCAGCCTTCAGTGCCTCTGCCTCCGCTCTGAAATTGCTTGAGAATTTTCCAGTTGCCACGGACAGTGTTATGTTTCTACCATTTGTTAGGCTCAGGAAATCCCCCCCCCCCCCCCCCCCCCCCCCTTCCATTCTGTGTTGTGTTTGTTACATAACCGTCGGTGTATGCATGGGTCCAGTCCATTCTTGGGTAGTTTTCTGCTATGTACCTCAGGGTTATGTCTCTTCTTTCTTTTTCAGTCTGGCTGTTCTTGTTTCCAATGACTGGTATATTTTCTACCACCTCCGGAGTGATATGCTGCTTCCATGTAGGTTTGCGTACAGTAGGGATGGGCTTTGGTGTTGTTATGGTGTTCATAGGGTCTTCGCTCATCTTTGCTTTGGCTATTTCTGCAAAGTTTCTCCGCTTTAGTTTCCCATTTTCCAAATTGTTTAGTCTCTGGTGCATTGGATGGTCAGTCAGTCTTCGGAGTTTCTCTGACTGCAGCTGGGCTCTGCAGTCTCTTCTGTCGGTCATGGATTGCAGATTTGTAATCTTTTGAAGTTCTATAATGGGCGTTGACTTCATGCTTCCTGTTATAGCTCTCATGGTTTGGTTTTGAAGTTTGCTAATTTGATCAAAGTTCGCCTTTGCTGCTGTTGTCCATGCCGCAATGCCATACTCGAGAACTGGTCTCACTCTTCCAGTGTACAGTTTCTTGAGTATTCTTTCGTCTGCTCTCTGGCTTGTGTCAGCAAGTTTCCTCATGATTGCCATTCTTTGTCTGGCTCTCATTCGGTTTCTCTCGATCTGACTTTTCTATGTCATGCGCCGATCAAATGTGACGCCCAAGTAGTTCGGGTTGTCGTTTGCCCGCAGATATTTGCAGTTAAGACTTATTTTGGTGTTCCGTGGCTTATTAGAAAGCGAGAATATCGTACATGTTGTTTTTTCTTCATTTATTTTGACCAGCCATGATTTCGCCCACTCCTCCAACGATGTTAGGGCCTGCTGCATCCGATTGTTTGCTACGGTGAGATTTTTTTTGGAGGTCCACATAGCCAGATCATCTGCAAACATGAAGCTGTGGACTCGTCTTGGTATATTCTCTATGATGTTGCTTATATACACCAGGAAAAGTGTGGGTGACAGTACTCCCCCTTGGGGTACTCCTTGCTCGAGTATCACCTTTTTGCTCATCTGCCCTTGTACTTGAACTCTGTCTGTTCTGTTTTCGAGGTAGTGACTGATCCATCTGTACATGTTTCCAGATACTTCACTTCTTCGTAGCTTGACTTTAAGTCTCTCTTTCCACACCTTGTCAAAAGCGTTCTCTAGATCCACCCAAACCGCTACTGTATGCTTTTTCTCTTAGTAAGCATCCTATATTTCCTGTGATATGAGAGCGATCTGGTCCTCATTGGATCTGTGTTGTCTAAATCCTGCTTGCTGTGGAATGAAAAATTTTTTTCCTTCCAGGTGCAACATCAGTCTGGTGTTTATTATACGCTCCATCAGTTTACCTATACAGCTGAGTAGACTGATAGGCCTGTATCCATTTTTTTCTTTCTTTTGTACTGGTATAAGTACAGCATCTTTCCCTGCCTGCGGTACAATTCCCATTTTCCAGCTTTGGTTCAGGACTGACAGTAGCTTGCGCTTTGCTGTTTGGCCCAACCCCATTAGCATTTCATTTGTTACCCCGTCTTTTCCGTGCGATTTCTTTTTCTTTAAAGTTCTCATGGCCTCATTCATTTCATTCATTGTTAGTTCTTCCATCATGTGCTCCTCTGGTGCCATCTTGATGTTGTCGTTGCTCTTTTGTTCTTCCCGAATGTCTGTATGCTTGTCTATAGGGACATCAATGTGGTTTGCTCTGGCATAATGTTCTATAAAGGCGTTTGCTGCTATTTTTTCCAGTTGTCGCCCTGCTGGATGGTAATTTGTTTATTTGATGTTGTTTCGTCATTCATGGCTCTGACTAAATTCCATAGTTTGTTCCCTTCTTTATCTAGAGAAACTGTGCTTTCATAAATACTTAGATCACTTCACGTATTCACGCGAATACGTACATTCATATGTAATTAGATCACGCATCGTTCACTAGGTGTGCTGCGCTTCCGACACACATTCAGATCTCTCACTGTTCACAGGGTGTCCATCATAAAAACTTATTGAGCACGTCTGGTTAACTCGAGGTGCATGATGGTCCAGTCATCCTGAAAACTCACTCACTCTCAGACTCACTCTCGGCCTTCCTCCTAGCCAGTCTACTGAGTTCAACCTTGCAGAGTATTTTATAGTCTTAAGCAACTACATGGATGTCCAAAGGACTTCTGTTCATTGTCTGACTTGACCATCATTAGACTATAATTTGGAAATACCCCCAACTAATTGTTATTGGTAGACTATCCACGAATCACTGTCACTGTAAACGTCGTAGCCGGTCATGGCAGCATCAGACTGTCACCAACCTCCATCTACGCCAATTCTGAACGCCAGAGTGGTGAGCTCCGAACACCCACCCCTGTACCAGACAAAGTGTTCCACCTAAAACCCTCGTTTCCTTTGTCGACCTAGTGTCGAACCGGTGATTGACATTGGCACACATCCAGGCAACCTTTGTTCTTAGAGTCGCCAGCCCAATCTCCCTTGCTATAAACGCCCATGCTCCAGCTGGAACTGTCATAACCTGGCTAACATTGTGAAGTGAGATAGGGGGTCTTGGTCAGTATATTTCGCCTTGCCTTGACTAACATTGTCCGATCTGCCAAAGCCCCGCACAACCCTTCTAAGTCGCCTATAATGAATGACTAACAAGTTACAGTGTTACTAATCTTTACTTCCTTGTCCTATCTCAATAGTACTCCGACGTCTGTTACCTTTCACATGGTTACAAATTATTTCCATGTTCTCATTTGTAAGTTTCTTACTATTTAACCCTGTCCGTGCTCTGTGTAAGCTAGCACTGCAGTCATCTTGAAATATTTCTTTATTTTAATACCCGGTTAACTGTACGGACTGAAAGGCAGCAAGGAAGGTAACATGTCATCTCACATCATAGTCAAGCTGTTGCCTAGTACACAAGAGGTGCCTAACACTCCCTCCCAGACAGCAGGACCTGCTACTGGACTGCATAGTGTCTGTGGAGTAAAACAACTGGTTCTCACGGCACATGTGTGGAAACCATATAAAGATACCTGGGGCCGAACGTCAAACAAGGTGAAGGTGTTCTCATTGCTATAGGTAATGAAGTGTTTGATAATTGATTTTTACTAGGCCGTAGCTGACATCCCTACCGTGATAGCAAATCATGTACCAATTTGCAGATGGGTAAACTGAAGGAGTCGAGATCGGAGATTAATTCCAGTACCTTTTCCGTGTGGTCTGCCGGGGTCATTGTGTCTGACAAGGACAAGAATAGCACCACTGCCACACAGGATGTTGTAAGATTCGACTAACTGTGTGACATGGCATAACACCGGCCATGGTTAGGTGGTTTATTTATAGCGGCATAGATGGCGCCTAACAGGCTGCGGGTCTAATTTGCTCTAGTGTTTTAGTCTATTAAGATGGACTCGCACATCGGTTAACCACCCTCCGTAAGCACTTGTCACAACGCAGCGGAGTATTAAGCTGCTCGAACCTAGCCCGCTAAGCAGGAACCCCTTCTTCGGGCTCCATCCAGCACATACCCGAGCTCGGACCTGCGCAGGGGTAGAAGTACAGGTCGACTAAGAACATTTGCATATTCTCTAACCACTGTGTTACTCAACCAACGATTCATTTTGAGAAAAGTTAACTTAATGTTAAACAAAAGGTCCAGCTTAGCCACGTTTCCTGTATAGTCTGACGCGAATGAAACCATCTCTGTAATGGGTATTGGTAACTAGTCAAGTTGGCTGGCTCACTTCCGTCCAATAAGAGAAGTATAGATAGACCACCGTTCCTTACTGTTCTTCTACTCAAAGCTGCTAGGCTCCCCGCCTGGAACCACTTCTTGTGAGAACCTGCTCGTCATGTCAGATTGTTCCACGGTTCATCATTAGACTTTATATACGTGCACGATTGATTCTTGCTTGTTCAAGCGAGATTTCTTCATTTTCGCGAACTTACTATACCCGTGAGGATATTGGTGGTCTACCCGTCAAATCTGAACTTGTGATACCTGTGATACCTGAACTTGTTATACCCGTGAGATAATATTGGTGTCATACCTGTCAAATCTGAACCTGTTATACATGTGCTACCTGGACTTGTTATACCTGTGATACCTGAACTTGTTGTACCTGTGATACCTGAACTTATTAATTGTTTTACCTGGACATGTTATACATGTGATACCTGGGCTTGTTGTACCTATGATACCTGAACTTGTTGTACCTGTGATACCTGAACTTGTTGTACCTGTGATACCTGAACTTGTTAGACATGTGATACCTGAACTTGTTATATGTGTGGTACCTGGACTTGTTATACCTGTGATACCTGAACTAGTTTTACCTGTGGTACCTGAACTTGTTGTACATGTGAAACCTGAACTTGTTATACCTGTGATACCTGAACTTGTTATACATGTGGTACTTGGACTTGTTATACCTGTGATACCTGAACTTGTTGTACCTGTGATACCTGGACTTGGCATACCTGTTTTACCTGAACTTGTTATACCTGTGGTACCTGAACTTGTTATACCTGAACTTGTTGTTCTTGTAATACCTGAACTTGTGGTACCTGTGATACCTGGACTTGTTATACCTGAACGTGTTATATGTGTGATACCTGAACTTGTTATACCTGAACTTGTTATACCTGAACTTGTTATACCTGAACTTGTTATACCTGTAATACCGGAACTTTTTATAGCTGAGCTATTATACCTGTGATACCTGAACATGTTATACCATACCAGAGCTTGTTATACCTGTGATACCTGAACTTGTTATACCTCTGATACTTAAACTTGTTATACAAGTGCTCAGCTTGTCATACCTCTGCCCTGACCTTGTCGTATCTCTCCTTACCTTGTCATACCTCTGCCCTGACCTTGTCATATCTTTGTCCTGGCCTTCTCATGCCTGTGCCCTTGCCTTGTTTTTCCCATGACTCGCAAACATGCATTCAAATCTCCTTTGTTCGCGATTATGCTACATTACAATTATCTTCCGCTTGGATAGACATGATGTACCAACAGGAGAAAGAGTGCAGTTCGTTCCTTGCTAGGTCACATCGCCACAATCAGAGAGTTTTAGTGTCTGGGTGGTTGAATGATAGAGCAACCATAAAATGTTTTCCAGCATCCACAGAATCCTCTCTTACACGCTCTAAACAAATCCAAACAGAAATGGCTGAGTCTGACACGCATCAAGAAATAATATACCCAGAAGAGTATGGACGTCAACAAACTGTCACACAAGTAACCGAACTTAATCTTTAATCTAGGGAGGAACGCCTCAGACTATATGAATAATTAAACATATTAGAGATAGGCGCTACTAGAACAGTCAGGACGGTACCCACCCATCAAAGACAGGGCTGTTTTAACTTCTACTAATTAAAACATATGTCCAACACTGCGTTTGGCTCTACTAGCCTGCTGTGAAGGAAGTCTGGTCCCAGTCATTTGTTGGAGCATAGGTTCAACACTGTGTTTGGCTCACCTAGCCTGCTTTGATTCCAGTAATTTGCTGAAGCATAGGTCCTCCGCACGACGAATTTATTCTAATAGGGGATTTCAACGCCGTCTCGGAACCAATCATAGTGGCAACGTATCTATCCTGGGTCCGTTTGGCTTCTGAACCGCAAATGATAACTCTCACATGTTCCTGTCATTCTGTGCCGCGTTTGGCCTGGCGATCACTTGTTTCTGGACCACCGTTTGGATATCCATCAGCAGACGGGGCTCTCCAACGTTCACACCACAAGGAAGTTGCTAGACGTTATTCTCGTGAGGGGACTTAACCGTGTGACCTCTTACCTTGTCAATAGCAGAGACACATGCAGACGCAGACCACCTCTTACCTTGTCTATAGCAGAGACACCTGCAGACACAGACCACCTCTTACCTTGGCTATAGCAGAGACACCTGCTGACACATACCACCTCTTACCTTGTCTATCGCAGAGACACCTGCAGACACGGACCACCTCTTACCTTGTCTATAGCAGAGACACCTGCAGACACAGACCACCTCTTACCTTGTCTATCGCTGAGACACATGCAGACACAGAACACCTCTTACCTTGTCTATCGCAGAGACACCTGCAGACACAGACCACCTCTTACCTTGTCTATCGCTGAGACACATGCAGACACAGACCACCTCTTACCTTGTCTATCGCAGAGACACCTGCAGACGCAGACCACCTCTTACCTTGTCTATCGCTGAGACACATGCAGACGCAGACCACCTCTTACCTTGTCTATCGCTGAGACACATGCAGACACAGCCCACCTCTTACCTTGTCTATCGCTGAGACACCTGCAGACACAGACCACCTCTTACCTTGTCTATCGCTGAGACACCTGCAGACACAGACCACCTCTTACCTTGTCTATCGCTGAGACACCTACAGACACAGACCACCTCTTACCTTGTCTATCGCTGAGACACCTGTAGACACAGCCCACCTCTTACCTTGTCTATCGCTGAGACACCTGCAGACACAGACCACCTCTTACCTTGTCTATCGCTGAGACACCTGCAGACACAGCCCACCTCTTACCTTGTCTATCGCTGAGACACCTGCAGACACATACCACCTCTTACCTTGTCTATCGCTGAGACACATGCAGACACAGCCCACCTCTTACCTTGTCTATCGCTGAGACACCTGCAGACACAGACCACCTCTTACTGATGTCTACGTACTCCATCAGTCGATACGCCCCACCAAGACCAGCGCTAACATTAAGGTACAATGTCCGGCGCCTCAAAACTGACCACACTTTAGTTGAGGAATATGCCTATCAGTAAGTGACATGTTTATCACAATAGGCTCGCTCTCCGACGATCAAGAGTCAGCTTGGGCTGCCATAAAGACCCCCGTATGCTAGGCTGTCACGATAATTGAAGGCAAAAGATACGTGAAGCGAAAACCATGGCTCTCTGACAGTGCTTACGATATCCCTATCCAAAAAAAAAATCAGCCAGAATACGCAACGATTACGCCGCTCGCCGGCGGCTAAAAGGCCAGTTCCGGTGGCTGTTATGGCTGACGGGAGAGTTTCTTTGTCGAAATCGCCGATACAGTTGAAACAGGTCTTAGATCCAATGATCTTAGACTTCTGCATACCAAGCCAGCAGGCTCCACCGCTCCGGAAGCAAGCAGAAAGCGTCTAACAATATCGAGTCTAACAATATCGAGGGCTCACCAGGGTTGACGCACGAGGAAGTAGCCGACAGATGGAAGGAGTACTATACGCTCGTCCTCAATCATCCCCCAGCGATGGCTTACCCCGACCTGGGTTCGGAATGTGTGAACACTCCCCCAAACACGGAGACGTGCATCAACCCTTCAAGATTGGCAGAAGTCTAACCCGCCATACGGAGGCTTAAAGATGGGCGCGCTGCAGGTCCGAACCATATCCCGCCAGAGCTATTGAAGTACGCCATGGACCCCGTCAGCTCCGCTCTTCACCGCCTCTTTCTACAAGTCTGGAGAACAGGACACGTTCTCACAGATTGACGAGATGGAAAAGTTGTTGCCGTATACAAAGGCAAGAGAAACCATCAGGACTGCAACAACTATAGACCAATCACACTGTTCTCAGTCCCAGGCACGGGAAGCCGTAAGGACTGCAACAACTATAGACCAATCACACTGGTCTGTCCCAGGCAAGGTATGTGCACAAATGCTGCTGGCCCGATCAAGCCATTCCTAAACGCAAAACGCCGTCCCTATCAATCTGGTTTCACCCTAAGTAGATCAACTGTAGATGCCAGTTTTGCTCTCCCGCTCCTGGCGGAGCTGCACCATGCGTATGTGGTTCTAAACGCTGCATTAGATTCGGTCGATAGGTCTGCTCTCTGGAAAGCCCTGCAAGGCATCGGCACTCCTGCCAACGGCTGAACTTAAGGGAGCTATGCACCCACACCGGTGCCAGAGTCCGCCAAGGTGGCACTCTCTCGGACAGGTTCTCAACATCTTCGGGGGTCTGGCAGTGCTGCATCCTTGCCCCTAATCTTTTCTGCAGAGCCATCGACTGGATTCTACACCGCCTTGATTCCCACCATCTGGGCATTGTCATCAAACACGTATCACAGACCTCACCTATGCAGATGACATAGTCCTAGTCGGCCCAGACAATGCTGCTCTCGAAACATAGAACCTGGACCTATCTATATCCTGAGCCAAGACGAACATTCACAACGTTGGCTCCGACACTGGTCCTCGCAGCATATGATCACACGATGGAGCACACCAATGTATTCACATACCTGGGGACTTATTTTTCATCCGATGGACGCAGTGCGTCTGACATGTTAAGGCGGATCGGGCTTGCTGCTTCCTCCATGAACGACCTTCGCCGCGTGTGGCATAATGGCAGACTTTGTATCGGATCGAAAATTCGTATTTATCAGACGTGTATGATTCCTGTCCTCCTGTACGGTTCGGAAACTTAAACAGGAAATGCCAAGACTCGATGCCTTTCATAAGCGCAACCAGGGACGCATCCTCGGTATCCAGTGGTTCGATCTCGTCTGTAATGTGGAGATGTCTGCAAGAACGAGTCTTCCCGCCATTTCATTACACTCTGGTACGCCGCCGCCTGTCTGTGTTTGGTCACGTGGTTCGACTGGACCACGTCTACTGGACTGGAAGTTCTGGTTCACCAGATAATATCCAAGTCTGCCATGTGTAACAACGGTCTCCAGCCGATCGGTTGGAGACATGAGAGGGCCCGCCTCCGTTGTACATGGCTCCGACAGATAGCGGTCTCTCCTTCGGCAGTGAACGAGGTTTGGCTACAAGCCTGAGCAGTTGAACCGGTAGTGGTCGATCTACGCAATGGGCCCTAGATGCCAAAGCGAACATTATTAAAGGTCCAACACTGCGTTTGGCTCTCCTATCAGTCATTTGCAGTGGCAGTTATTTGAGTGGTTTTTAAACGTAGAGACTTCCACGTCCATGCACAACATCCTTGAGTCGCTTCTAACAACATGCAGGAAACAGTGGTCCTATTGTGTTTGGATGGAGAGCCACAGAACAGTTGATATTAATGATTCTAGTACTCTTACTGCTACAATAGTACTACTACTACTACTACTACTACTACTACTACTACTACTACTACTACAGCTACTACTACTACTACTGCTACTACTGACACTACTATTACTACTACTACTACTACTACTACCACGACCGCTACTATTACTACTACTACTGCATTGTACTACTACTGCTGCTGCTACAACCAATACAACTATACAACTACTATTTACTATTACTGCTACTACTGCTACTACTACTACTACCGTTACTGCTGATTTTACTAATACTACTGCTTCTGTTACTGCTGCAGCTAATACTACTACTACTGCTACAGCTGTTGCTACTACTACTGCTACTGCTGCTACTGATGCAACTACTACTATTACTACTACTACTACTACTACTGCATCTACTACTACTGTTACTATTACTGCTGTTACAACTACTGTTACTGCTTCTGCAGCTAATATTACTACTACCGCAACAACTACTACTACTATTGTTACTACTGCTCCTGCTACTACTACTACTACTACTACTACTACTACTACTACTACTACTGTTACGGCTCCACTGCTACTTATGTAACTGTCGCTATAACCAGTTTTTATAGTATACGAGTAAGTCACAACTATAATTTAACTCTTGGCGACATTTTTTTAGTGGCAGGTTACAGTGACTCTATTTACATCCTGAGGCCTATTTCAGAAGGTGTACCGACGTCTTCATGGCTGTAGTGCCGTTCGAGGCTTCTCAGTACGCTCACCGCTTTAAGGGAGTGCCCCATTATGTAAAATGAATACGATTGAAACCGTCATTGTTAATGGCTACACACAGGCTTCCTGTAAAGGCATCAGTTGTAGCGGTGGTCTCTTATCTAACTGAGAACACGAGGACGCCCCAATCAATGAATCAATACTATCGTGATACACGCACATATTCACCAATAAAAAAAATACACATACAATTGAGAACACGGAAACACATACACCCGGCCAGAATACACCGATAGGTGCAGAATAGACTAGACACTGGCGGAACCCAACAAGGCACTTTATTATGCATCTGCCTTCCAAGAGAACAAAGCCCAGACCACATACTGAAAGAGTCTGACCCGAGGTCCTGCCCGAGAACCACCACCCTTGGGGAAATCGGATAATCTCTTTGATCTTCTTCTTTGTGGGCCCTGAGAATTGATTAAGGTCTACGGCGTTTCATTTCATGGGCGAGATTCTTAGCAGAGGTAATGTGAGCTACATACAGAGCTGTCTTGTCGAGCCATGTGGAACTTTCATTATTCGTCGTGTGGTCATTATTATTGATGTGGTCATTATTAGGGATCTTTTCATTATTAGTGATGTGGTCATTATTAGTGATGTGGTCATTATTATTGATGTGGTCATTATTAGTGATGTGGTCATTATTATTGATGTGGTCATTATTAGTGATGTGATCATTATTAGTGATGTGGTCATTATTAGTGATGTGGTCATTATTATTGATGTGGTCATTATTAGTGATCCTGTCATTATTAGTGATCCTGTCATTATTAGTGATGTGGTCATTATTAGTGATGTGGTCATTATTATTGATGTGGTCATTATTAGTGATCCTGTCATTATTAGTGATGTGGTCATTATTAGTGATGTGGTCATTATTAGTGATGTGGTCATTATTAGTGATGTGGTCATTATTAGTGATCCTGACATTATTAGTGATGTGGTCATTATTAGTGATGTGGTCATTATTAGTGATGTGGTCATTATTAGTGATGTGGTCATTATTAGTGATCCTGTCATTATTAGTGATGTGGTCATTATTAGTGATCCTGTCATTATTAGTGATGTGGTCATTATTAGTGATGTGTCATTACCCTGGCCCATTTCAAGCACAGACTGTACCTGGCCATCATTATAATAATATGTGGGTTATTTTTGTTTGTAAAGCGTTTGCCTCTCTGTACTCTATTGGCAGAGACACGCCCCTTTTCCACCCTGGGCCGCAACCTTTCAGGTGATATCAGGACGTATTAACCAGTGCTTGGATGCGTCTGTATGTACCGATGATAGTTAGGGCGCTCTCAGAGGTCAACCCAACCAAAGTGCAATGGAAGGGCCTCGCCATGGGTGCGCGAGAGAAAGTTGTGAAAGAGTGTGATTGTTGGACAGAGTGACATAAAACAGAGTGTGAGGTGAGAAGAGAGAGCTGCAAATGTCATTTTGTGACAGATAATGTGGTCAAATATAGAAGAAAAAAATCAGCTTTTAACTTTTCGAAACAGCATATACAAAATCCATATAAGAACAAGAATGCTTAAACAGCCCATTACAAAAACAAATCCAAGTGAACAACAAGTTAACAGATTACAGACATTAATAAATATGCAAGATAGTTGTTCTTGTTTTCGGTCAATTATTAGAAGTCACTTTGTGTTTTGAAGCGAAATCTACCGAATTAGCTACCTTTGTTTGTTTATATATTTAGGCTGGTTGTCTGTCTTGCTGACCTTGACCGCGATCACGTTAGTCTTGACAAAGTAATCTCACAGATCTTCTAGCTACAAATAATGTATTCTTCTCTATCACGTATACTTCTCACTCGTCTATTCTTCTCTCTCACATATATTTCTCACTCGTCTATTCTTCTCTCTCACATATATTTCTCACTCGTCTATTCTTCTCTCTCACATATACTTCTCACTCGTCTATTCTTCTCTCACATATACTTCTCACTCGTCTATTCTTCTCTCTCACATATATTTCTCACTCGTCTATTCTTCTCTCTCACATATATTTCTCACTCGTCTATTCTTCTCTCTCACATATACTTCTCACTCGTCTATTCTTCTCACATATACTTCTCACTCGTCTATTCTTCTCTCTCACATATATTTCTCACTCGTCTATTCTTCTCTCTCACATATATTTCTCACTCGTCTATTCTTCTCTCTCACATATACTTCTCACTCGTCTATTCTTCTCTCTCACATATATTTCTCACTCGTCTATTCTTCTCTCTCACATATATTTCTCACTCGTCTATTCTTCTCTCTCACATATATTTCTCACTCGTCTATTCTTCTCTCTCACATATACTTCTCACTCGTCTATTCTTCTCTCTCACATATATTTCTCACTCGTCTATTCTTCTCTCTCACATATATTTCTCACTCGTCTATTCTTCTCTCTCACATATATTTCTCACTCGTCTATTCTTCTCTCTCACATATATTTCTCACTTGTCTATTCTTCTCTCTCACATATACTTCTCACTCGTCTATTCTTCTCTCTCACATATATTTCTCACTCGTCTATTCTTCTCTCTCACATATACTTCTCACTCGTCTATTCTTCTCTCTCACATATACTTCTCACTCGTCTAATCTTCTCTCTCACGTATACTTCTCACTCGCCTATTCTTCTCTCTCACGTATACTTCTCACTCGCCTATTCTTCTCTCTCGCGTACACTTCTCACTCGCCTATTCTTCTCTCTCACGTATACTTCTCACTCGTCTATTCTTCTCTAACGTATACTTCTCACTCGTCTATTCTTCTCTCTCACGTATTCTTCTCACTCTATTCTTCTCTCTTACGTATAATTCTCAGTCGTTTATTCTACTCTCTCGCGTATACTTCTCACTCGTAGTATTCTTCTTTCTAATCTACTCTCTCTCTCTCTCTCTCTCTCTCTCTCTCTCTCTCTCTCTCTCTGTGAGTGTCCCATGAGCAGCTATTCAATTCACCGGGTCATTCTTCCTTCTTTCTCTATTTGAAACATCCGGACCCCTGCTTATGACAACCTTAGATGCTTTTCTTGTCCTAAAACTTTAATCAGCGAAGGTAAAAACTCTACATACCCAATTCGAATATCTGTGCCTAGTTGTGCATGTTTTAGGTTGAAACAAACATATTTTTTTAATGAAAAAGTTATTCCCGAATATAACCTGAAATCTGAGATATTTCATTGTACTTTCTTTTCTTAAAGGAGAGTTGACCACTTCACTTTCCCTTGTTCTCTTTCTCTAACCGCGTGCCATGTGTCCATTTATACTTGGGTAGACTGGAGCGTGAACGTCCTAGTTGTTCCGGGTTGACAAAGATAGTACCAATGTAACCTTCCCAGTTTGTCGAAAAATATGACTGAAGAGGGTTGTTCATTGCGCTCGTAGCATCATCATGCAAAACCATTGATTTGAAATCACCACTTTTAGACCGAAGATTCAGCATCAGCCAGTTAGTCACACAGAGCTGGCCCAAGACCCTATTCTGTCTCCAGGCTACGGTCGGTCCAAGAAACGGACTGGATTTGTGCAGTCTGGCTAAGAGAATCACACCGTGGAGGGAAGGCAAACCCGTTCCCCCATAATGCCGAACTCAAATCGGATAATTCGGGCGGAAAGGCGCAGATATCACAGCCTCGCTGTAAACTACGACACAATGTTCTTTTGAGTACAAACGCTGAAGAAGATACCAGACGCTTCCCGAGAACTTCTAGAGTTGATGCCCTTGCTTCAGTGGGACCCAAATCAATCAAATAGATTGGAGAATGCCGAGATTTCAATAGACTGAAACATGTTCAGACCAAAATAGACTGTAGCTTGCTGAGACCACACATAGACGAGCTTACTGAGACCACAAATAGACTAGAACTTGCTGAGACCACAAATAGACTAGAACTTGCTGAGACCACAAATAGACTAGAGTTTGGTGAGACCACAAATATACTAGAACTTGCTGAGACCACAAATAGACTAGAACTTGCTGAGACCACAAATAGACTAGAACTTGCTGAGACCACAAATAGACTAGAGTTTGGTGAGACCACAAATAGACTAGAGCTTGCTTGGTGAGACCACAAATAGACTGTCGCTTGCTGAGACCACCAAATAAAATAGAGCTTGCTTGGTGAGGCCACAAATAGACTGTAGCTTGCTGAGACCACAAATAGACTAGAACTTGCTGAGACCACAAATAGACTAGAGTTTGGTGAGACCACAAATAGACTAGAGCTTGCTTGGTGAGACCACAAATAGACTGTCGCTTGCTGAGACCACCAAATAAAATAGAGCTTGCTTGGTGAGGCCACAAATAGACTGTAGCTTGCTGAGACCACAAATAGACTAGAGCTTGCTTGTTGAGACCATAAATAGAATAGCTAGCTTGATGGGACCACAAATAGACTAGAGTTTAATGAGACCACAAATAGACTAGCTAGCTTTCTGAGACCAGAAATAGATTAGAGCTTATTTGTATAGAACATATATAGACTAGAGCTTGCTTGGTGGGACTACAAATGGACTGTCGCTTGCTGAGACCACAAATAGACTGTAGCTTGCTGAGACCACAAATAAAATAGAGCTTGCTTGCTGAGACTACAAATAGATTAGAACTTGCTTATTGAGAGCACAAATAGGTTAGAGCTTGCTTGGTGAGGCCACAAATAGACTATAGCTTGCTGAGACCACAAATAGACTATAGCTTGGTGAGACCACAAATAGATTAGAACTTGCTTGTTGAGACCACAAATACACTGTACTTTGCTGAGACCACATATAGATTAGAGTTTGCTTGATGAGACCACAAATAGACTGTAGCTTGCTGAGACCACAGACTGAAGCTTGCTGAGACAACAAATAGACTGTCGCTTAGCGAGACCACATATAGACTAGAGTTTGCTCGATAAGACCACATATAGACTAGAACTTGCTTGCTGAGGTCACAAATAGACTGTAGCTTGCTGAGACCACAGACTGAAGCTTGCTGAGACCACATATAGACTAGAGTTTGCTCGATAAGACCACATATAGACTAGAGCTTGCTTGCTGAGGTCACAAATAGACTGTAGCTTGCTGAGACCACAGACTGAAGCTTGCTGAGACCACATATAGACTAGAGTTTGCTCGATAAGACCACATATAGACTAGAGCTTGCTTGCTGAGGTCACAAATAGACTGTAGCTTGCTGAGACCACAGACTGAAGCTTGCTGAGACCACATATAGACTAGAGTTTGCTCGATAAGACCACATATAGACTAGAGCTTGCTTGCTGAGGTCACAAATAGACTGTAGGCGTCTGAGACCACAAGTAGACTAGAACTCACAAAGACCTCAAATATACTCGAGTTAACTGAGACCTGCACACGAACCCTGGTCATGATATCCATTGAGCCAAACACTCTAACCACCCTAACAGCTTAGACACTCCGACATACCATTGAACAGTACACATCAGCGCTGAAGGCAGGTAACAAACAGAAACCACTCTCTCTCTCTCTCTCTCTCTCTCTCTCTCACACACACACACACACACACACACACAACAACAAACCACCCTCAATGTTCATGAAGGCTTTCCGGCGTGGCATTTAATTTCCGGCGATAATACCCTCAAAACCAGGCTCGGAACAAGAGACGGGCAAAATCGAGCACATTTCAGGGAGTACACGTGATCTTGGAGGCTTCCGTGTAAACGGACTTGGACTTTTTTGTGTGGATATCACAGATGTGAATTGTTGAATATAATGATCGATAACTTGATTAATTATATAGATTGATCAACTATTCACGTGGGTATGTGCAAGATGGCTTCCGTGTGATAACAAGCCAGCATTTCTGTATTTATATGTACGCCGTGTGGCTATTTTTCTTCAATATTTGCTTCGTATTGTTCTTGTAGTGTGTCGTGCATTTCTGTTCTTTTTGTTGCATCTTTTTGTAATTAATTGTCTTCTTCTTCTCAAACTCTATTCTTCTGTTTTTCCACACTTCTTGTTTTACTCTTGTTTTGTCCATCTTCATCTTCTACCGTTCTTCTGTATTTTCGTCTGATTTTACGTATTTTCTGTTGTTCCGATTACGGTAATATATTGTTTTAATTCTTCTTTCTTATGTGCGCAATATTTTCATGATTGTACATCTTCTAATTTCTGTTCTGTTTCTACTCATTTATGTTCTGTTTCTTCCCATTTGTGTTCTGTTTCTTGTCATTTATGTTCTGTTTCTTGTCATTTATGTTCTGGTTTTTCTCATTTATGTTCTGTTTCTTCCCATTTATGTTTTGTTTCTACTCATTTATGTTTTGTTTCTACTCATTTATGTTCTGTTTCTTCCCATTTATGTTCTGTTTCTTCCCAGTTATGTTCTGTTTCTTGTCATTTATGTTCTGGTTTTTCTCATTTATGTTCTGTTTCTTGTCATTTATGTTCTGTTTCTTCCCATTTATGTTTTGTTTCTACTCATTTATGTTTTGTTTCTACTCATTTATGTTCTGTTTCTTCCCATTTATGTTCTGTTTCTTGTCATTTATGTTCTGGTTTTTCTCATTTATGTTCTGTTTCTTGTCATTTATGTTCTGGTTTTTCTCATTTCTGTTCTGTTTCTTCTCATCTATATTCTGTTTCTACTCATTGATGTCCTGAACTTAACGTCTTTATACTGGTTTAAAAGACTCTGCAGACTTATTATACAACCAGTTTCATTTAGTTTTGCTTGCTCTAAAAACTATGCACATCCAGTCTATAGTTTGTTTCCATTGCTGTTCTGTTTCTTCTCATTTCTGTTCTGTTTCTTCTCATTTATGTTCTGTTTTTTTTCTGTTTTATATATGTTAGCCTCACTTGGTCTCTTCCTCTATTTCTTCTACTTTAGCTACTATTTCTTCTTTCTTTCATTAATTTTTCCGTTCTTTCTCTTTCTCTCTCTCTTTCTCTTTCTCTCTCTCTTTTTCTTTCTTTCTTTCTTTCTTTCTTTCTTTCTTATTTCTTCTCTTTCTTTCTTTCTATTGATCCAGTCCTCCGTCACATTCTAGTTGTTCTATTTCTTCCCTTTCATGTTCATCTCCTCTCCTATTTCTTCTACATTTCAGCATCTGTCTACAACTCATCCCCTCTTCTGACTTTTCTATTTCCCCCCTAAATCCCTCTAGTCATAATTCTCTCCCCCTAGAAACGATCAATCTCTATTTCTGGGGGGTTATTGCCCATTACTTGTCCTGCTTGTTTCCCTATATCATGTTGTCCAGATTTATTTCCCCTGTCCGTCTTCCCTGCGACCATCTTGTTTTTAAACCTCAAAAGACTCTGAATATTGTATTCTATTTGTCAACAGATTTAGATTATTGCATTCTATTTGTCAACAGATTTAGATTATTGCTTTCTATTAGTCAACAGATTTAGATTACTCTATTCAATTTTGAGCAGATTTAGACAATTCTATTCTATTTGTCAACAGCTTTAGATTATTCTATTCTATTTGTTAACAGATTTAGATTATTCTATTATATTTGTGAGCAGATTTAGATTATTCTATTTTATTTGTTAACAGATTTAGTTTATTCTATTCTATTTGTAAGCAGTTTTGATTAATGACCTACCGAAAACGCAGCAGTTAATGAGCTGAAGGCAACCAACAACCCAAGCTGACTTCGTGTATCAGGGTCAGTGATCGTATCTAAGCACTAATCACTAATCACAAAGGATCGCTTCTCGGCAGGGTCTCACCCTGGGGACAACTCTTCCCCTTCTCTCTCCTCTTACCTCACTCTGTTTCATTTGACTCTGTCCTACAGTCACACTCTTGCACAACTTTCACACGCGCCCTCATGGTGAGGCCCTTCCATTGCACTTTGGTTGGGTTAGCTTCTGAGGGCGCACACACCTAGCATAGGTACACACAGACGCACACATGCATTCAAGCACTGATTTATGCGTCCTGATATCACCCAATGGACTACGGTCTGGGGTGAAAAATGGCGCGCCTCCGCCAGTAGAAACTAGTGAGGCAAACATCTAAGCAAAAAAAAAAAAAAAAAAAAAAAAATCTAACCACAAGTGGCTACCCTGGAAACAGACTGCACCCTTGCAGTTTGACTCAGAGAATAGATACAGAAGAGAGAAGGTTTTTGGTCCCAAGAATGCAGTATTGACACCGGATGTGTCGGGTCGAAAAGCACAATAATTCGAAATGTCGTTTTTAAGAGGAAAGCTGCAGAAGGAGACAGAAGATTAACCGAAAGAAGACGAATCAAGACGAAAGAAGCAAAGACGAATACTTCTGTAATATGTTCAGCTCAATAAGACAACTTTCTTAGACGAGACACCTCTGATGTCTGCCTTGCAGGTGGTCTGTGGACATCCAAAAGTAAGGAAAGTAGACCCAAGCGAATTTGTGCGCATGACGGATGCTCTGAGTACTCGGGAGCTGAACACAATCCATAGAGACAGCAATATATTGGTACCGGCCTCTTAATGTGAATGTGTGATGGCTAATCAGGAAAAACGAAGTAGCGGAAGAACCCCAGTGTGCCAAAACCTTCACTTTCCTGTCTTTATTTCAGAATAACATTTTGTCTTCACAATGTAAGTACAGCAGAACTAAAACCATGGATCTAACATGTTACTTTCATTGGTCCATTAACCTGACTTCATGCGGTTATTGGTCCAATAACTTGACTTCATGCGGCTCTTGGTTAATTAACTTGACTTCATGCGGCTCTTGGTCCATTAACCTGACTTCATGAAGTCCTTGGTTCAAAAACTTGACTTCATGTGGCTCTTGGTCCATTAACCTGACTTTATGCGGTTCTTGGTCCAATAACTTGACTTCATGCGGCTCTTGGTCCATTAACTTGACTTCATGAAGACCTTGGTCCAATAACTTGACTTCATGTTGCTCTTGGTCCAATAACTTGACTTCATGTGACCTTTGGTCCAATAACTTGACTTCATGTCGCTCTTGGTCCAATAACTTGACTTCATGTGACCCTTGTCCAATAACCTTACTTCATGCGGCTCTTGTTTAATTAACTTGACTTCATGCGGCTCTTGTTTAATTAACTTGACTTCATGTGGCTCTTGGTTAATTAACTTGACTTCATGCCGCCCTTTGTCCATTAACTTGACTTCATGCCGCCCTTTGTCCATTAACTTGACTTCAAGCCGCCCATCTGGTCCTTGTGTCATTAACTTGACTCCATCTGGTCGTTGGTTCATTAACTTGACTCCATCTGGTCCTTGGTTCATTAACTTGACTCCATCTGGTCCTTGGTTCATTAACTTGACTCCATCTGGTCCTTGGTTCATTAACTTGACTCCATCTGGTCCTTGGTTCATTAACTTGACTCCATCTGGTCCTTGGTTCATTAACTTGACTCCATCTGGTCGTTGGCTCATTAACTTGACTTCATGTGGTCCGTGTTTCATTAACTTGACATGGTGTGACCATCATTGTGGTTTGCCCCGTCCCCTAGACCTTCTGTCCATCCCAGTGTTATTCATTCGCTTAATCTTACTTTCCTGCCCGCTTACAACTTCTATTTTACTGTCAAACTGCCGATGATCAGGCGATCAGGATTTCTATAATGTTCAGCCGATCAGAAGATAATGGCGTTGATATTTTCTCCCGTGTTTAACATTTAGGATCCGTCAGCTTCGCATTTTTGTTTATCTCTGTTCTAAATTCGTAGCACTCGTGTTCTGCTCGCGTGTAATTTGTCAGTGGTATTTCATATGCCTTCTTCTTCTTCTTCTTCTTCTTCTTCTTCTTCTTCTTCTTCTTCTTCTTCTTCTTCTTCTTCTTTCGTTCGCCTGAAAAAATGTCTGAATTACAAGGTTGTCTCTTGTATAAACCACTTTTTCTTCTTCTTCTTCTTCTTCTTCTTCTTCTTCTTCTTCTTCTTCTTCTTCTTCTTCTTTTTCTTCTTCTTTTTCTTCTTCTTCTTCTTCTGCGTTCATTCTCAATTTCCCGATACCAAGCCCTGAACAGAGCTTTGCAAGTAGCAGCATGTAATCTGGAGAACGGATTTGCGTTGTATCGCGTTTACAGCTTGACTGCGATATTTGCACCTTTCGGTCCGACACATCCGTCTTCGGTAGACCTTCTCTTCTTTTTCTTCCTCTTCTTCTTTTTCTTCCTCCTCTTTCCTACTCTTCCTTTGCCTGCTCCTCCTCCTGCTCCTCCTCTTCCTTCTGCTTCTGTTTCTTCCGTTTTCCTGAAACAAATATTGTCTATATCTGCAATGTTGTCTCTTGTATGAACTTCACTGTCTTTTTTAGTTCACATACAGGTCCATAAAGTTTCTCTTCCAGTGTTGTTTCTATGGGCCAGTGGGATTTTCTCGGTTTATCATATTCGGGGCAGTTCTGTAGCATATGCTCTGCAGTCTGGGGTACCTATATGCTTTGCAGTCTGGGGCACCTATATGCTTTGCAGTCTGGGGCACCTATATGCTTTGCAGTCTGGGGCACCTATATGCTTTGCAGTCTAGGGCACCTATATGCTTTGCAGTCTAGGGTTCCTATATGCTCTGCAGTCTGTGGTGCCTATATGCTTTGCAGTCTAGGGTGCCTATATGCTCTGCAGTCTGGGGTACCTATATGCTTTGTAGTCTAGATTGCCTATACGCTCTGCAGTCTAGGGTACCTATATGCTTTGCAGTCTAGGGTACCTATATGCTCTGCAGTCTGGGGTGCCTATATGCTCTGCAGTCTGGGGTGCCTATATGCTTTGCAGTCTGGGGTGCCTATATGCTCTGCTGTCGAGGGTGCCTGTCTGCATGTACACGCATCTGAGTTAACCAATCATCAATGTTGTGACTGGGTAGTCGGTTGTGTCCTGTTCTATGGCGTCTGTTCATCTTATGGCGATCGTCTTGTGTTAATTTTAGTGTCTTTTTGGTTTATGTGTTGGCATGTAACTGTCTGTCTCTCTCTCTCTGTTTCCCTCCCCATCTCTACCCCTCGCTCCCTCTCTCTCTATTTCCCACTCTCTCTATGTTATCTTCTCCCCCTCCCTCTCTCCCCACTCCCTCCTCTTGTTAGACTCTATATTCCATTAAACCAAGTATTGTTTTTGTCGACGACTCTGCTTGTTGATAATGTGACCGTTATACATTGTTCCTCTTCATGGGAGCTAGTTGCCAATATGAAACTGTAACAAGGTTACTTTAATGAAATCTCTGATCATAAACGTAATTCCCAATCTCATATCTCATCTCATATCCCATCTCATTTCCCATCTTGGCTTCTAGTGGCAACATTGCCTTTTGTTACATGCGTGTTGTCAGTTCAATTTGGCGTTTTAGCTTCTAACTGTGTTAGTCTGTTCGTCTCTTAGCCTGTTAGTCTGTTAGTCTGTTCGTCTGTTAGTCGGACTTTGTCATGCCTTTATGTCTGTCTGCTTCTTATCATGTTAAATGTGTTTTCTGTCTCTCCTCTTATCATGTTTAATGTGTTTTCTATCTGTCTGTCCTCTTATAATTTTTAATGTGTTTTCTGTCTGTCTGTCCTCTCATCACGTTTAATATTTTCTGTCTGTCTGTCCTCTTATCATGTTTAATGTGTTTTATGTCTGTCTGTCCTCTTATCATGTTTAATGTGTTTTATGTCTGTCTGTCCTCTTATCACGTTTAATGTGTTTTCTGTCTGCCTATCCTCTTACCATGTTCTTTGTGTTTTCTGTCTGTCTGTCTCTTACCATGTTCTATGTATTTTCAGTATGTCTGTCTCTTGCCAAGTTCTACGGTTTTCTGTCTGTCTGTCCTCTTACCGTGTTCTATGCGTTTTCTGTCTGTCTGACTCCAGCATGCATTTTTTGGTCCCGGGTTAACCTTCCCTCTTCGATCTCTTCTCCTTAGTCAGTCTACCCTATTTTGCTGCGCGTGGAGGTGGAACAGGGTCTTGGTAGCTCCGGTCTCTGGCCCTGATCCTTGCAGCTAGTTTTGGGTCGATGATCACTACAACGCATGCACTCGTCAGAATGCTGCTCCCCCTTTAAGAAATGAAACCATGGAAATGGGTTGATCGTTTGTTAAAGTTGCAACCTTCTATTGGTATAGTCTTTTCAACCACAGGAATAGTCTTCTGGGTTGACTTATGACCTGTTAGCCATTCAACATTAGTACTAGCAAGTTGTCCATCACAAGCCAGGATGGATACAGCATGAAGTATTTTCTGCGAGATGTCTTTATTTTTTCGCATATTCTGTGTTGTAATTCTTCTGATGTTCTAACATGCGCTTGAATAAATTATAAAGTACTGCCGAAGACTGATGTGTCGGACCGAAAGGTGCAAATATCGCAGTCAAGCTGTAAACTAGCGACACAACGCATTCCGTTCTCTGGACTACATCTTGCTACTTGCAAAGCCCTGTTCATGGCTTGGTAGAGGGAGATTGAGAACGAGCGCAGAAGAAGATGAAGATAATAAAGTGGGGGTACACTTATGCTGCTTCAGCCCCACTCTCTCGACCCCTGCTACTCTAACCCGATGGCAAGACGCCCAGAGGTAGCACGGGATGCACATTTTTTATTCAGGGTCAACTCCCGAAGACTTGCCCGTAAACAGGTGCCCACAAGGCAACAGGGTTAACCATTACTGAACATCCAGGCCTAAACTCGTCAGGGCATCTCTAAACAGTACTCAACATCCAGGCCTAAACTCGTCAGGGCAGCTCTAAACAGTCTTCAACATCCAGGCCTAAACTCGGGAGGGCAGATCTAAACAGTACTCAACATCCAGGCCTAAACTCGGGAGGGCAGCTCTAAACATCACTCAACATCCAGGCCTAAACTCGGGAGGGCAGCTCTAAACATCACTCAACATCCAGGCCTAAACTCGGGAGGGCAGCTCTAAACAGTACTCAGCATCCAGGCCTAAACTCGGGAGGGCAGCTCTAAACATCACTCAACATCCAGGCCTAAACTCGGGAGGGCAGATCTAAACATCACTCAACATCCAGGCCTAAACTCGGGAGGGCAGCTCTAAACATCACTCAACATCCAGGCCTAAACTCGGGAGGGCAGATCTAAACATCACCCAACATCCAGGCCTAAACTCGGGAGGGCAGATCTAAACATCACTCAACATTCAGGCCTTAACTCGGGAGGGCAGCTCTAAACATCACTCAACATCCAGGCCTAAACTCGGGAGGGCAGATCTAAACATCACCCAACATCCAGGCCTAAACTCGGGAGGGCAGATCTAAACATCACTCAACATCCAGGCCTTAACTCGGGAGGGCAGCTCTAAATATCACTCAACATCCAGGCCTAAACTCGGGAGGGCAGATCAAAGCATTGATTTGGCATGATAGCCGGATGTAGTCGCGAAGACAGTCAGCGGGAACATTGATGACAATCGACGGCGAGGAAGACGAGATACAAAAAGAAATATGGGATTGTGTAAAGAATATGGGATTTTGTAAAGGACATGGAATTGTGTGAGGAACATTATGAGATTGTGTGAAGAGCAATATGGGATTGTGTGACTAGCTGGTTTGCAAATCATGGAACATCAGAGGTGCTCGAATGGCAGAGGATTGGGGAAGGATTTGATCTTCAACCCCTCGAATCAAGATATTAAAACACGAGTCGAAATTTATGTCATTTCGAGTTTGCAAATATAAGAGCTGATTGATTCGCCGGCATACTCCAACTGAAGCATTGGGCCTCAACTATATCCGACCTCGTTACAGGAAGCCTGTATCCGAGCATGTGTTGTAGTAGTTTCCCTAGCAATGGTTGTACATGATGATGTTGCTATTTCCCAGCGCAGCAGTCTTTAGTCACTGTTTACAATAGCTCTATTTAATCCAGGTACCACTGACATGAACACATATCAATATATATTGTTTATTTATTATTTTGATTGTGTAAACAATCGTTCCTTACCCGCTGACAGTTTCCCCCTGTCTGGAAGACAGTTTTCCCCTGTCTGGAAGACAGTTTCCCCCTGTCTGGAAGACAGTTTCCCCCTGTCTGGAAGACAGTCTTCCACTGTCTGGAAGACAGTTTTCCCGTGTCTGAAAGACAGTTTTCCACTGTCTGGAAGACAGTTTTCCCCTGTCTTGAACACAGTCTTCCACTGTCTGGAAGACAGTTTTCCCGTGTCTGAAAGACAGTTTTCCACTGTCTGGAAGACAGTTTTCCATGTCTGGAAGACAGTTTTCCACTGTCTGGAAGACAGTTTTCCCCTGTCTGGAAGACAGTTTCCCCCTGCCTGGAAGACAGTTTTCCCCTGTCTGGAAGACAGTTTTCCACTGTCTGGAAGACAGTTTTCTACTGCCTGGAAGACAGTTTTCCCCTGTCTGGAAGACAGTTTTCCACTGCCTGGAAGACAGTTTTCCCACTTCGAAAGGTTACTCATTGTTTGTCTGGCCACGGGCTGTAGTGAAGGACGCTATAATTAGCCTCTCGTAAATCGAATCGAGCCAGTGCCCCAGGAAAGTTGAGCTGAGTTCCCAGAGCTACCCTGTCAACTTCCACAACTGTCACCTGGTCTCTTGGCAATGGATGGCCCCAGCTTAAAACCAGCCGGTGAATGGGGACCAATTTAGACCCTTATAAATCTACGCTGAAATCAAGTCGGTCCCTGGGCAAACAAAATACGTCCTTTGTTTCATTCCGTGCATGTCGTGAGAGGCGACTAATGAAAGTTATGCATGGTGTTTGCAACATTAGCCTGTAAAAAAACAAAAACATTTCTAGAACACCTCACTGCAAATAACTGGAGTCAGACTTTTCTAAAATCTTGTTAGGTCAGTCAAATCCAGTATTGGACCTTTGGTTTAACAAATGACTGAGGAGACTTTCCTAACAGCTGGTTCAATCAATCAATCAATCAATCAATCAATCAATCAATCAATCAAAAACCTCTCAGCTCCCTGTAGAGTATAGGTCCTCAACAAATACTCGTCAAGTCTTTCTATCATGAGCCATCTGAGCCGTCTTCCTATCATGAGCCATCTGAGCCAAGTCTTCCTATCATGAGCCATCTGAGCCAAGTCTTCCTATCATGAGCCAAGTCTTCCTATCATGAGCCAAGTCTTCCTATCATGAGACATCTGAGCCAAGTCTTCCTATCATGAGCCATCTGAGCCAAGTCTTCCTATCATGAGCCATCTGAGCCAAGTCTTCCTATCATGCGCCATCTGAGCCAAGTCTTCCTATCATGAGCCATCTGAGCCAAGTCTTTCTATCATGAGCCATCTGAGGCAATTTTGTCCACGTCTTGTTTGCTACCTTTACATTTATTTCCAGTTCCATTTTCCACGAGTGTCCCGGTCATCGTCTGCTTCTCTTGCCCTGTGGATTCCAGAACAGAGCCTGCTTGGTAATGTTATCCACTGGTTTCCGTAATGTTTGACCTATCCATCGTCATCGCCTCCTTCGTTTTTCGTATCTCATCCAAATCCATTGTTGGACCTATCCTTTAACAAATTGCTAGAATCAGACTGTCATAAAATCTTGTTAGGTTAGCCAAATCCATTGTTGGACCTATGCTGTAACAAATTGATAAAACCAGACTGTCATAAAATCTTGTTAGGTTAGCCAAATCCATTGTTGGACCTATGCTTCAACAAATGCATGGACTCAAAATTTCATAAAAATCAGATTATTTGGAGCCATATCCAGCCTTGGATCTCTGCTTCAACAAATGGAAAGACAGACAACATAAGATAAATCTACGTTAGCGTATTCATTTCCCTGCGTGTGACTGTGTTTATAGACCAACACTTATCTTCTCTGCCCGTTTAATCCTAATTTACTGCCGACCTCACCATGGCACGGCTGCACTTTTAATACCCACCCACGAAAATAAATGTGCGATGGAATGGCTTATCAACCGTACCACCCACCGAGTGAAGGTACGCGAAGTCTAGTTGTTCCCTGCTAACCACTTCAGCACGTCTGTCCGTTAATACAGTTACACTGCCATAAGCCTTTCTCTTGTCTTCATTCATTTGACTTTTAATGACCCACCAGATTTGTTATTTTATTTATTAGGTATGTCCCGAATTTGGTTTTTTACTTCTCGACCAAATGCGAATAAGAAAAGTGCGCGCATGTGTATTAATACCGCTCGAGCCCTGCAACTAAGTAGGTCAGTGTACCTACAGGCTATCACCGTCTGGCACAAGAGTTGTCACATTTTTTTCTTTCTTGGTAAAGTGTTTTCTTCTCTTAATTCTACTGGCGGAGACACGCCTTCTTCCACCCCCGGCCGCAGCCTTTTAGGTTATATCAGGACGCATTAACCAGTGCTTGGATGCGCGTGTGTGTCGTATGTGGCTATGCTAGTTAGGGGGATCGCAGAGGTCAACCCCAACCAAAGTGCAATGGAAGGGACTCACCGTGAGGGCGCGTGTGAAAGTTGTGTAATAGTGTGATTGTTGGACAGGATCAAATGAAATAGAGTGAGGTAAGAAGAGAAAAGAAGACGAAGTATGCCGATGGAGTATGAGTTGAGGCCTGCACAAGGGCAGCCGTCCTTGTAGAAGTACAGGTCGACTAAAACCTAGACTTTAGACGTTCAGCATACAAATAATAATAATAATACTGAAAGTAATAATAATAAAAATAATACTGAAAATGACGCCACAAGACAAGCAACCACTACCTTCTTTCAAGTTACCACATATTCCAATCCTTACCATGTTCAATAATGAAAACTACCACTGTTTATTGTCTGTCTGTCTGTCTGATACACATGCATTTACAGCCTGTAAGGTCTGTTCTTGCCTTCTTCATCTTCTTCGTTCTCAATCTCCCGCTACCAAGCCCTGAATAGGGCGTTGCAAGTAGGAGAATGTAGCCCGGAGAACGGAACGCGTTATGTCGTAGTCTACTGCTTGACTGCAATATTTGCACCTTTCGGTCCGACACATCCGACTTCAGCATGATATCTTTGGGAACCAGATAAGCCTTCCCTCTTCGATCCCTTCTCCTTAGCCAGTCTGCCCTGCTGCAGCCTGATATCCAGGATGACCGTGAGGAGGTGTAGAAGGGTCTTGACATCTCTGGGTCGCTGACCTTGACACTACCAGTCAGCCTGGAGTCTTTGACCGCCGTCACAGCTTATGCACAGCTTCGCATCTTGATCATAACAAATGCTACTAAATAAGCAAACGAATTAATTGCAAAATGTTGTTTTAATTTGAAAGTCATTGTTGCATCAATCACACATGCTCCTTCAAATACACGATTCACTCAATAATCTCTAGCAAAAGACATCTGTTGTCGGAAAACGACTTTTTTCGTTTCGTATTCTGCTGCACGGTCAATCATACTTTTGATTCTCTATCGTCTAGTATGAAGATTGGCGCCAGGGTCATAGGCTTTTGTTTCTGACCAAGACCCCCAACTGTCCTACACGCGTACAGCTGGCACAACGAAGTGGGGATCAACACGTCGATCCCCTTTGCGGTGAGCTTGCTGAAAAGTCTTGCATTGTAATACAGCGAGTAGGACCAAAGTCTACATTCTTCAGTAGGACGATCCACTGTAACCTGCTACAATTCATCAAGATTGGAAAGTTCATTACGTGTAGTTTAGACAGCAAAAGAACAATTCTCTATCGTTTCTGTGTCAACTGTTTCACATTGTTTTCTTGTTGCATGTGTGTGTCACTGCACGCGTGTATTTCTTCTGTCCTTCTGTCGCGTCTTGCCTTTTATTTCCCTTGTTGTTTTTGGTTTTTTATTGCGTTTGCCTTATTTCTATATTCCCAACGCGGTAAGCGTTGCACTGTGGTTTTTATTTTGCGCCTGTCGGCCCAGTGTATCCGACTTCAGCATGCATTTTATGTAAGGATCTGCTTCCTCCTGTATTTTCTAAGGGTTTGCTTCCCCGGGGTAACAGCCGGTGCTGTGATGGGGATCGAACCCAGCACCAGGGGACGGCGTGGCCTAGTGGTTAAGTGGCACGGCTCACAAATCGAAGGTGCTGGGTTCGATCCCCATCACAGCACCGGCCGTTACCCCGGGGAAGCAAACCCTTAGAAAATGCAGGAGGAAGCAGATCCTTACATAAAATGCATGCTGAAGTCGGATGCACTGGGCCGACAGGCGCAAAATAAAAACCACAGTGCAACGCACACCGCCTTGGGGATAAGAGAAAATAAGGCGAACGCAAAAAAACAAACAAACAAAAGAACCCAGCACCTTCGGGTTGTGAGCCGTGTTACTTAACCACAAGCCCACGCCGTCCTCACTTCCCTTGTTGTATTGCATTCGATCCCATGTCTGAATCCAGACTCAGACATGTCGTATCTCGAAACACTTTCTTTCATTTATTTTCTCTCTCTTCATTCATCCCCAGATCGACTTCCTGGTTTCTTTTATAACGAAAACCATTGTTTGAAATGTTGTTTTTAATCTCCTAACATCTTTTTGTTTCTCATCTGGCTATTGTTGGTCTCTCTTCCCGTGTGGACATATCGACTTATAGGATGTGTTGCACGGTCGTCTTGTGTACCCCAAGTGGACACTGTCTAAGACACGTGTAGAGGAAGCGTTCGGTTATACTGCACGTCAATTACAAAGATTGCAAATAAAAAGTTTCAGACAAAAAGTTTGCTGGGCATTAGTTCTGTGCACCATGGTGTTTTCTTGGTAGATATGTTCATCTTGGATTTTATCATCAGGTTGGTCAGTCCGGGGACTGGTGTTGAAGTCTTCTGATCATGTCACGCTATTGCTTAATTTTAGTCAGTCTGGAGACTGGTGTTGAAGTCTTCTGATCATGTCACGCTATTGCTTAATTTTAGTCAGTCTGGAGACTGGTGTTGAAGTCTTCTGATCATGTCACTTCATTGCTTAATTTTAGACAGTCGGGGTTGGGGGGGGGGGGGGGGGGGGGTTGGGGTGGAGAGATATTGAGAACGAACGCAGAAATAGAAAAGACGAAGAAGACGGTGTTGTTATATTACAGCTGAGAAACCGTATGGAATAATGTGGGCGGCAGTAAGGGACAGAGCGACACTGTACGGGACTGAGCAACACTGTACGGGACTGAGCGACACTCTACGGGACAGAGCGACACTGTACGGAACAGAGCGACACTCTACGGGACTGAGCGACACTTTACGGGACTGAGCGACACTGTACGGGACTGAACGACACTATACGAGACTGAGGGACACTGTACGGGACAGAGCGACACTGTACGGGACTGAGCGACACTGTACGGGACTGAGCGACACTCTACGGGACATAGCGACACTCTATGGGACAGAGCGACACTGTACGGGACAGAGCGACACTCTACGGGACAGAGCGAGACTGTACGGGACTGAGCGACACTCTACGGGATAGAGCGATACTGTACGGGACAGAGCGACACTACGGGACTGCGCGACACTATACGAGACTGAGCGACACTCTACGGGACTGAGCGACACTCCACAGGACTGAGCGACACTGTACGGGACTGAGCGACACTATACGAGACTGAGGGACACTGTACGGGACAGAGCGACACTGTACGGGACTGAGCAACAATGTACGGGACTGAGCGACACTCTACGGGACGGAGCGACACTGTACGGGACTGAGCGACACTCTACGGGACTGAGCGACACTGTACGGGACTGAGCGACACTCTACGGGACTGAGGGACACTGCACGGGACTGAGCGACACTATACTGGACAGAGCGACACTGTAAATCACTTTACAGTGTCAGATGACGAGTTGTCAAAAATAAAATAGTCACATACAAGAGTCGGAGATAATGTGTTAGAGACTTCATTTTACGAGGCCAAAGTTTGTTTACAAGGTAATGTGACAAGTTCCCGTCCTTGGTGTCTCGTTTTACTTAACAACAAGAGACCCATTTTAATTGGGTCGACTGTATCGTGCAGGTAACATCAGTTTTTCACCATGCCTGTTACACGAACCTGCTTATACAGGCCATCTAATGAAAATGCCAGAAATTGAAAGGATTGGTAGAGATAGACAGTGGGATCTCATGGCCTTGGAGATTTTCCTTGGTATATTTGATAGGATAGAGGCAAGACCAGCTGATGTGGGTTGCATGCGGAGAGCCAGCTGTACCGGTTGTTGATATATACATGATCAACGAGAAGTAATGCTGAAAATTAAAAAAAAACATTTTAGACGTTCGCTCTGAAAAGGCCGTTTGAGACGTCGTGTCGTAGTTTACATCGAAGCTGCGATATCTTTGCCTTTCGGCCTGACACATCCTATTTACAACACGACATTTTTGGGACAGTGTTTGCCTTCCTTCTTTGATCCATAATATTTTATTCAGAGTGCGTGGTTGCAGCCTGTTTCCAGGGCCGAGGCTTGGAGGCGGAATACGGTATTTGTTATTTGTGAGTCATGTAACCATTTACAGCAGGGTCGCCTGGTTCGTCCCGATTGCGAGAGTTGAACCCCATTCCTTTTCCGTGACAATTTAGTGCTCTACCACTACGCTGATCAGATTCAATATAAAAACAACAGCACACCCAAATATGGAAGAAGAAATAGTAATTTATTTGTGCTCTATAGATTACTATAGAGGAGGTTGAGTGGCCTAGGGGTGAAACTCGCTCGGTTTTCACAATCCCAGCGTTCCGGGTTCGATTCCCACTTGTGTCCAGTTTGGCAGACACTGGTTTTTTTTCTCAGGCTAATGCTCCTCCACGTACGGAAAGTAATGGCAACCTACCGTACTGCACACTTGACAACCTACCGTACTGCACACTTGACAACCTACCGTACTGCACACTTGACAACCTACCGTACTGCACACTTGACAACCTACCGTACTGCACACTTGACAACCTACCGTACTGCACACTTGACAACCTACCCGTACTGCACACTTGACAACCTACCGTACTGCACACTTGACAACCTACCGTACTGCACACTTACCAAGATACTTATAACAGCCAAATAGGTGGCGGTTGTAAGAAGCTACATTCTGTAAAAGGACATGCGACTTACTTTACTAAGATTACACGAAGACATTGGACACGAGTCCAGCTTAAGAAATAAATGACATGTGTAGAAACCATAGATATTAACCGACAAGACAGAGGATAACGCATTAACCTGTTCTGGGAAGAAACTGACACTGTACAAAATGGCGGGATTTAGTCACCGTGTCAAGCATCTGCGGGGACTTATCAGCTCTCCCCACTGCATAGACACCGGAGAATTAGTTTGGCAACAAAGCAACAGCTGATGAATCGTATATTTATGCCGATTCTGTGCTACCAGTGCCAAACATGGCCTCTGTCAAGGGTGTGCGAGAGCAGAATTTCGACTCGGGGAATGAAGTGTTTGAGGAAAGGTCATTAGTGTTACCAGAAGAGACAGAATGCGGAACGACGACATTCGAAGTATGGTTGGCACTACGGCTGGTGTCGAATACATTTCCAGGCAGAAAATAAGTTGGTTTGGTCATCTCATGAGAATTCACCCTCATCAACTTCCACTGATGGCTTACATCGCTGGTAGATCTGGCTACAGGGCAAGGGGGCGGCCACAAGACAGGTGGATAGATGACATTACAGTGGTTGTACAGCGACACTGGCTCACATTGACCGACGCAACGCACTTGGCGCAGGACATACGAGTTAAGCTCCCAACGTCGTTTATAAACTTAACTTCTTTATACTGCTTTAGAAGACCCTGCAGAGTCTATATACAACCAGTTTCATTTACATTACCTTGCTCTAAAAGATATGCGTATCCAATTTATTGTTAAATGCATTAGTTGCCCCTGTTTCCACTAGCTCATGTGGCAATGCATTCCAAGCATTCACCACTCTCTGACTAAAAAAAATATTTCCTTATATCTAATCTGGACCCAATTAACGGCACAGGTGGAAAGAAAATTAACCATAGATTTACAATGGGAACTAGGACAAGGATGCGTGCCATCATCTTATTTGTCCTACACTGATACAGAGCACATTTGTCGACATGTAGAGGACACACCAGGACTCATTTCCAGTGAAGTGTCAATAAACTCAGATAATGGAATGAAGCAATTTTGCTGGCCGAACGACAATCACAGAAAGGGTGATTCAGGTAAGGAACGCCAGCCAGGTATGAAGATTGGAACATTTAACACTGAGACACGATAATCAGTAAAATAGACTCGAAATCTACTCTACAGATAGAAATAGACGGTAAGAAGGTTGAACGCATCGAGAGCTTCTTCTATCTTGGAAATTTAATAACTGAGGATGGAAGATATGAAATGGAAATCGAGAAGAGAATATGGGACAGCCAAATCTATTTTTCACCAGCATGAGTCATGTATTGACATACAACAAACAAACGCACATAAAATTGAGAAATCGTTTGAAAATAGTTTTTTTCTGTCGCCTTATTTCTCTATTCCCCAAAGCGGTGTGCGTTACACTATGTTTTTATTTTGCGCTTGTCTGCCTAGTGCATCCGACTTCGACATGCATTTTATGTAAGGGTCTGCCTCCTCCTGGATTTTCTAAGGATTTACTTCCCCTGGATAACGGACAGTGCTGTGATTGAGGAGGGAACAACCCAGCACCCTCGGGTTGTGAGCCGTGCCACTTAACCACTGGCCCACGCCGTCCCATACGAATGACCAGGTTATCATTACTGTGTGGCCCACACCGTCCCATATGAATGATCAGGTGGCCATTACTGTCTGGCACATACCGTCCCATATAAACGATCAGTCGGTCATCACTGTCTGGCCCACACCGTCCCATATGAACGATCAGGCGGTCATTACTGTTTGGCCCACACGTCCCATATGAACGATCAGGCGGCCATTACTGTCTGGCCCACACCGTCCCATATGAACGATCATGCGGCCATTACTGTCTGGCCCACACCGTCCCATATGAACGATCAGGCGGTCATTACTGTGCGACGTAGAAACCTAGGCAGTGAACACACGATTGGAGAAAAAAGAGTTGATGCATTTGAAATCTGGATGTGTAGTAGAATAGGGCGTATCGCTAGGTGAGAACGGAAAACCAATCAGGACGTCTTGGAGTAATTCGGGTTGTGAAGAGAATTGATGAGTGAAATGAGAGTTCGGCAAATAAGATATTTTGGTCTCCTTTCTGAAAGCCATGCTGTAAGGCTAGGTGGATAGCTGAGGTGCCAGAGGTAAACAACGCTAGAAATGGGAGAATAACATCAAAGAATGGGAAGAGAAATGCCTGGCAGATTGTGCCATCTAGAAGACTACCAGAGGACCATGGACATTCATCGCAGTCGACCTTTTAGGTGAAGATGGCACCTAAAATCGCAGTCGACCTTTCAGGTGAAGATGGCACCTAAAATCGCAGTCGACCTTTCAGGTGAAGATGGCACCTAAAATCGCAGTCGACCTTTCAGGTGAAAATGGCACCTAAAATCGCAGTCGACCTTTCAGGTGAAGATGGCACCTAAAATCGCAGTCGACCTTTCAGGGTAAGATGGCACCTAAAATCGCAGTCGACCTTTCAGGTGAAGATGGCACCTAAAATCGCAGTCGACCTTTCAGGTGAAGATTGCACCTAAAATCGCAGTCGACCTTTCAGGTGAAGATGGCATCTAAACTGGACTGAATAAAAACGAGGCTAATTTTGAACAATAAATAAATACAGAAATGTATCTTGCTTATCACTTTCATTTTTTTACTGACGAACTTAGCAGCCGGATACAAAATTCTATTAGGGCGTCCACACAAACGGTATCATAAGTGAAAAATGGCGTTAAATCGAGTATCGTCGCGTGTGCGTACCAGGCGTGTTCAAATGAAATTCGACATGAGCTGCTGTGGTCAGCGATACATAGGTGACTACTAGCGTCAGGGCCAGCGAACCAGAGCTACCCCTTCTACACCTCCACGCGGTGATCCTGGATAACAGGCTGCAGCATGGCAGACTGGCTAAGGCGGAGGGATCGATTAGGGAATGCTAACCCGGTACTAAAAAAATGCTTGTTGAAGTCGGATGTGTTGGACCGAAATGTGCAAATATCGCAGCCAAGCTGTAAACTACGACACAACGCATCCCGTTCTCTGGACTACATTCTGCCACTTAAGCCCTTTCAGGGTTTGGTAATGGGAGATTGAGAACGAACGATGCCATGCCAAGCCAAATGAAATACGACTCTCGTGGATTGATTAGAAACATATAGGGGATCAAGATGCTGAGCAGCACATGAGCTGCAGTGGTCAGCGACCCATAGCTGACTGCTAGCATCAGGGCCAGCGAACCATAGCTGCCAAGACCCTTCTACACCTCCACGCGGTGATCCTGGATAACAGGCTGCATCAGGGCAGACTGGCTAAAAAGAAGGGATCGAAGAGGGAATGCTAACCCGGTACTCAAAATATGCGTGCTGAAGTCGGATGTGTTGGACCGAAAGGTGCAAATATCGCAGCCAGGCTGTAAACTACGACACAACGCATTCCGTTCTCTGGACTACATTCTGCTAGTTAAGCCCTTTCATGGTTTGGTAGCGGCAGATTAAGAACGAACGAAGAAGAAGAAGAAGAAGAAGAAGAAGAAGAAACATATAACAGGAACATCGGTAAACATGGCAGAATTCAACAACGCGGTTGTTGATGAAATAAGCCTGCACCGGGGTTCGTTAGAAAAGGTCACTTTGCATTCAGACACACATTCATCTGCTTTAGCAGACGTTGGATGCCGTCTGGGAAAAATGACTGGTACCTCATTGAACCATTTGGTCATCGAGGTCATGACGTCTGCATCGGAGTCGAATCGTTGTCCCTTGAGACATGTGTGTAAGGGTCCGAAGAAATGGACATCACATGGGGACAGAGGACATCACATGGTGACAGATCGGGACTACAGGCTGTGTGTGGCAGAACTTGCAACAGTGTCGTGCTATCGCTTCCTGTCCATTGTGTGTGTGTGTGTGTGAGAGAGAGAGAGAGGGATAGAGAGAGAGACATACACACACACACATCTCCTCTTCTTTCTCCCCTTACCCCCCCCTCACCCAAAAAACAACCCCCCAAAAAACTCCACCCCCGTACGTTCTTCCTTGTGATGGTCGGTCAGTATCCGTGGGACTCATTGTGAACAAATCTTCCGATACTTCAGTTTCTTGCTAACTCCATTTGAACTGTCCCAAGCGACACAGGGAATTCTCTCTGTAAACTTCTCCCCTCCGTAGATTACTCCTCTCTGTACACTACTCTTCTGCATGAATTACTGTTAGTTTAGTTTTCTTTCCATTTGTGCCGTTTAGCGCCACGGGGAGCTTAAGTCGTCTATCCTGCGCGAAGTGCGCTGCGTCGGTCAATGTGAGCCCTTGTCGTTGCACAATCACTCTAATGTCATCTATCCACCTGCCTGGCGGCCGCCCCCTTGCCCTGTAGCCAGATCTACCAGCATAGTAAGCCATCAGGGGAAGTTGATGAGGGTGCATTCTCATGAGATGACCAAACCAACTTATTTTCTGCCTGGAAATGTATTCGACACAAGACGTAGTGCCGACCATACTTCGAATGTCGTCGTTCCGCATTCTGTCTCTTCTGGTAACCGATGACTTTCATCAACCACTTCATTTCACAATTCGAAATTCTGCTCTCGCGCGCGCGTTTGGCACTGGTAGCACAGAGTCGGCATAAATATACTGTTTATCAGCTGTTGCTTTGTTGCCAAACTAATGCTCGGGTGTCTAATCAGTGGGGACAGCTGATAAGTCACCGTAGATGCTTTCTGGCACCTTATATCAATTTCCCTGTCGATCCTACCGTCTGCCGAAAAAATACTGCCCAAATACTTGAACTCATGGACCTGTTGAAGAGCAATATCATTTAGACATATCTTGAGTGGCCCATGCGTTGTACTGATCATCATAGTTTCTGTTTTGTTCTCGCTAATTCGCATTTTGTATTTAGCACATGTAGTCGCAAGCGCGTTCATGTGGTTTTTGAGTTTCTTTTCATCATCGTACAGCAAGCACTGGTCATCTGCAAAGAGTAATTCGTGAATTGAGTTGTTTCTGCTTCAGATGTCTAATTTTGACCAGTCTCTGATGCGAATTTGTCCATGAATTACTCCACTCTGTAAACTTCTCCCCTCCATAAATTATTGTTCTCTGTAAACTTCTCCCCTTCATTTATTACTCCCAATTCTCTGTAAACTTCTCCCCTTCATTTATTACTCCCAATTCTCTGTAAACTTCTCCCCTTCATTTATTACTCCTAATTCTCTGTAAACTTCTCCCCTTCATTTATTACTCCCAATTCTCTGTAAACTTCTCCCCTTCATTTATTACTCCTAATTCTCTGTAAACTTCTCCCCTTCATTTATTACTCCTAATTCTCTGTAAACTTCTCCCCTTCATTTATTACTCCCAATTCTCTGTAAACTTTTCCCCTTCATTTATTACTCCCAATTCTCTGTAAACTTCTCCCCTTCATTTATTACTCCTAATTCTCTGTAAACTTCTCCCCTTCATTTATTACTCCCAATTCTCTGTAAACTTCTCCCCTTCATTTATTACTCCTAATTCTCTGTAAACGTGTCTCCGTACTATCGTTTAAGTACTTCGTGTAACTTGTCAGATCTTTTGTTTTTTTTACATATTTACTTGTATATCTCTTCATTCTCTCATTATTCTAGTCAGAGAACTTGTGTAACTTGTCACGATGGTTACACCAGATTCTATATTGCATATATCTCTTCTCTTTTTGTGCCACAGTTCTTGTGTAACTTTCCATAATTGTTACATCTAATGCTATGTCGATCCTGTCTCTCATTTCTGACAGATTTACAACAATAACAGACGTATGCCCTTAAATACATTATTTTACAATTATATTTTTTACAAAAGGATGTGGAAACGTCAAGAGATTTGTTCACAGTTGTCATTGATATGCCCGTGTTGTCATTAGCGCCTTAATGAAACGAGCTTTTGATTGACGGGTCTCTCTGAGCTGACCGGGTCGAAGTGCTGGTGTTTGAATATGTCCGGTGAACGATCCGCCGGTGGCAGGGCATTTGAACTAGGATACAGTAACATCATTCGTTTGTTACAGGGTTTTCTTTGTGGTAGATCCGGGAATAGAAAGTGGCATCCTTGGAATTCTGAGATGCCGTGACGTTTATGATTCATGGACATTATTGAACTCTTCGCTTTGTCTCCATAAAAAAACATGCGTGTGTTTTGGAGAATTTGCTAAAGGGAGATAATTATGTTGAAATATGACATCTTTTACTGACAAGGTGTCAGTGTAGAGACGACATATGTGCGTGGAGACGTGCCGAGATGACAACTGGTTGAGGTTGGTATCTGACATTTGCAAGTACTAGAAAGTGTTAAGGAGGTCGAGGAGAGGGGATTCTTAATGGTGGATGAAAAGTCGTGTATATATTCTAACAGTTGTGATATTTCTATCGAAGCGAGCGTTGTCGTCGTAAGCGCGAGGCACTATTGAGTAGAGGGATTGTTCCTTGGGATTGTCATTGTTAAGTGATGGGATCTAGTCCCCACCTTTGACGACCAACTCAACAGGCCGCCGTGTTCACCGCCTGATCCTAGCTCATACGTCAACAGGTAACCGGAAAGCTTGCTCGTTATCTGATCATATCTCACAAGTCAACAGCTAACCTGAAAGCTTGCTCGTTATCTGATCATATCTCACAAGTCAACAGCTAACCTGAAAGTTGGCTCGCCATCTGATCATATCTCACAAGTCAACAGCTAACCGGAAAGCTTGCTCGTTATCTGATCATATCTCATAAGTCAACAGCTAACCTGAAAGTTGGCTCGCCATCTGATCATATCTCACAAGTCAACAGCTAACCTGAAGGCTTGCTCGTTATCTGATCATATCTCACAAGTCAACAGCTAACCTGAAAGTTGGCTCGTTATCTGATCATATCTCACAAGTCAACAGCTAACCTGAAAGTTGGCTCGTTATCTGATCATATCTCACAAGTTAACAGCTAACCTGAAAGTTGGCTCGCCATCTGATCATATCTCACAAGTCAACAGCTAACCTGAAAGCTTGCTCGTTATCTGATCATATCTCACAAGTCAACAGCTAACCTGAAAGTTGGCTCGTTATCTGATCATATCTCACAAGTCAACAGCTAACCTGAAAGTTGGCTCGTTATCTGATCATATCTCACAAGTCAACAGCTAACCTGAAAGTTGGCTCGTTATCTGATCATATCTCACAAGTCAACAGCTAACCTGAAAGTTGGCTCGTTATCTGATCATATCTCACAAGTCAACGGCTAACCTGAAAGTTGGCTCGTTATCTGATCATATCTCACAAGTCAACGGCTAACCTGAAAGTTGGCTCGCCATCTGATCATATCTCACAAGTCAACGGCTAACCTGAAAGTTGGCTCGCCATCTGAACCACAACGGAAAGTGCGGTATTGCTTACGTCACATCACATTTCCAAAGAATTGTTCACACACGGACTCAAAGAGCTACTAATCCCGCCCGTACCCTCGTTGCTTCCTGGATATAGGATCATGATTTCCGATATAGGCGACCACGGCTCGCGGACAATATCGTCTGCATCCTGGGAACTCGTGGCTACGACTTCATCCCCGACAACAGCTGGGTCATTATCTTATTTCTCCTCGTCAATTAACGGAGATGGCAGGAGCTCCTGCACCAACCTATCGGTTGTTAGCACGCCGCTGCTGGAGGCCGAAAGGTGAGTATCAGATGGTTGATGTGAGCTGTCGAGAGCTTGCTACGTTTGTGGTGTGATGATTTGTGGTGCTTGTTTGGAGAAAACGTTAGGTAACAATGACATTGGGTTGCAGAAGTTTTTATAAAACTTTGGGTAACAGTGACATTGGGTTTCAGAAGTTTGGAGAAAACGTTGGGTAACAGTGACATTGGGTTGCAGAAGTTTTTATAAAACTTTGGGTAACAGTGACATTGGGTTTCAGAAGTTTGGAGACAAATTTTGGTAACAGTGACATTGGGTTGCAGAAGTTTGGAGAAAACTTTGGGTAACAGTGACATTGGGTTGCAGAAATTTTTAGAAAACTTTGGGTAACAGTGACATTGGATTGCAGAAATTTTGAGAAAACTTTGGGTAACAGTGACATTGGGTTGCAGAAATATTGAGAAAACTTTGGGTAACAGTGACATTGGGTTGCAGAAATTTTGAGAAAAACTTTGGGTAACAGTGACATTGGGTTGCAGAAGTTAGGAGAAAACTTTGGGTAACAGTGACATTGGGTTGCAGAAATTTGATGTTTTTAAAACATATTTGGTAACAGGGAAATTGGGTTGCAGAAGTTTGGCGTTTGGAGAAATTTAGGCAAGAGTGAAAATGGGTTGCAGAGGTTTGACGTTTGGATAAAACTTAGGATAACAGTGAAAATGGGTTGCAGAGGTTTGACGTTTGGATAAAACTTTTGATAACTGAAAATGGGGGTTGCAGAGGTTTGACGTTTGGATAAAACTTAGGATAACAGTGAAAATGGGTTGCAGAGGTTTGACGTTTGGATACAACTTTGGATAACAGTGAAAATTGGTAGGTGAGGTTTGACGTTTGGAGAAAACTTTAGCTAACAGTGAAAATGGGTAGTATAGCAGATGTTTAACGTTGTATCTGTTTGATGGGGTTAGGAGGGACAGAGAGAGATATATATAGAGAGATGGAGAGAGAGAGAGGGAGAGAGATAGAAAGAGAGAGAGAGAGAGAAGTAAGAGCAAGACGTGTAATGCAACATTTTGAGGAGGGGAACAATGTTTGTGTATATTCACGCACGCACACAAGCACACACACGCACGCACGTACGTACGTACGTACACACACTCACACACACTTTAATCGACCAATTGATTAAAACCCTTCTGCTCACTGTTTGGAATATAGGTCCACAACAAGAACGGCTAAGTCTGTCTGTCCCCTGCCATCTTCACAAGCATAGAACAATGTCCATCTTGCTTCCTTGCTATCAACCACCACTTCTCTTCTACATCCGTGTTCTGTTCTACCCCATACTCCTCTCACCCCTTGAGTGTTAGACCAAAGTCTGTCTTGCAATGTCGTCTGGCTATTTTCACAAGGTAGCCCAATCCAATACCCAGCGTCTACTCTATATGTCGCCCTTCACTGAGATCTGACGAATTTTTCTAGTAGGTTAACATTAGTGACTTTATCGCACCATATCAAACCACGTATTTGGGATCAAGATTCTGAGCAGGGCATGAGCTGTAACGGTCAGCGACAAAAACTGACTGCTGGCGTCAGCACTAGAGAACCAGAGCTGACTGCTGTCGTCAGGACTAGAGAACCAGAGCTGACTGCTGGCGTCAGGACTAGAGAACCAGAGCTGAATGCTGGCGTCAGGACTAGAGAACCAGAGCTGACTGCTGGCGTCAGGACCCCAGCGAACCAGAGTTGACTGCTGGCGTCAGGACCCCAGCGAACCAGAGTTGATTGCTGGCGTCAGGACCAGCGAACCAGAGCTGATTGCTGGCGTCAGGACCAGCGAACCAGAGCTGATTGCTGGCGTCAGGACCAGCGAACCAGAGCTGATTGCTGGCGTCAGGACCAGCGAACCAGAGCTGATTGCTGGCGTCAGGACCAGCGAACCAGAGCTGATTGCTGGCGTCAGGACCAGCGAACCATAGCTGATTGCTGGCGTCAGGACCAGCGAACCAGAGCTGATTGCTGGCGTCAGGGACCAGCGAACCAGAGCTGATTGCTGGCGTCAGGACCAGCGAACCAAAGCTGCCTAGACCCTTTTACACCTCCACGCGGTGATCCTGGATAACAGACTGCAACAGGGCAGGCTGGCTAAGGAGAAGGAATCGAAGAGGGAAGGCTAATCTGGTACCCAAACATGATTGCTGAAGTCGGATGTATCGGACCGAAAGGCGCAAATATCGCAGACAATCTATAAACTGCAACACAACGCATTTCGTTTACCTGACAAAATCCTTCGACTTGCAAAGTCATTTTCAGGGCTTGGTAGGGGACGAAGAGAACGAAGAAGAAGAAGGAGAAGAAGAAGAAGAAAAAGAAGAAATTATCCTTCCATGAGTGATATAGGGAAACCATTTCTGCAGTTAGAGCAGTGTTGATGGCGCCTAACAGGCTGTGGGTCTACTTTGCTCTAGTGTTTCAGTCTATTAATATGGACTCGCGAATCGGTTAATCACCCTTCGTAAGCGCTTGTCCCAACGCAGCGAGGTATTAAGCTGCTCGAGCCTAGCCCGCTAAGCAGGAAACCCTTCTCCCGGCTACATCAAGCTCATACCAGAGCTGGGACCTGCACAGGGGCGTCTGCCCCTGAAGAAGTACAGGTCGACTACGAACTAAGAATTTCGGCACTTGAAACACGGATCCCTGTCTATACAGAAAAGAGTGAGAGGGAGAAACGATGAGGTCATTGTTAGAGGAGTGGGAGATGCAATGGGGGAGAGCAATGTGAGAAGAGTGGGAGAAACGAAGAGTGAGGTCGTTGTTGGCGAATTGGGAGAAATGTTGCGGGAGTTACATAGAGAATTGAGTTAGAGAAACGATGAAGGAGATCATTATCAGAGGAGAAGGAGATATGATGAGGACATTGTTAGAGTAGTGGGAGAAATGATGAGGGAGATCATTGTTAGGGAAGTGGGAGAAATAATGAGGGAGAACATTGTTAGGGAAGTGGGAGAAATAATGAGGGAGATCATTGTTAGGGAAGTGGGAGAAATAATGAGGGAGAACATTGTTAGGGAAGTGGGAGAAATAATGAGGGAGATCATTGTTAGGGAAGTGGGAGAAATAATGAGGGAGAACATTGTTAGGGAAGTGGGAGAAATAATGAGGGAGATCATTGTTAGGGAAGTAGGAGAAATAATGAGGGAGAACATTGTTAGGGAAGTGGGAGAAATAATGAGGGAGAACATTGTTAGGGAAGTGGGAGAAATGATGAGGGAGATCATTGTTAGGGAAGTGGGAGAAATGATGAGGGAGATCATTGTTATGGAAGTGGGAGAAATAATGAGGGAGATCATTGTTAGGGAAGTGGGAGAAATGAAGGGATGTCATTGTTAGGGACGTGGGAGAAATGATGTAGGAGATCATTGTTAGGGAAGTGGGAGATCATTGCTAAGGAAGCGGGAGAACTGATGAGGAGGGCATCGTTAGAGGAATTTGAGATACGATGAGGGAGAGCAGTGTTAGAGGAGTGAGTGAATGAAATAATTTGGGTAATGTTGTAGAATTTGAAAGGAAGAGAAGGAAAAGACCGAGGTGGGGAATACAGAACATATTAGCATATTATCTTGCTGAGCATAACATAATAGAACCACTGTCCGTCCATTCATTTTGTGAATGGTAACTGAAGGGAGTTGTGAGTGGGATTAGCTAACCATCTCATGTAAAGCACACTGCTACAAAAACCACCACTGCAGGAGGACTCAGTGCTCTAGTGCAGGCCAACGGTAAGGAGCCCTCTAAAGTGGGGCCCTATGCTTCGAGGAGAATGAAATGAAGAAAACTAGAAGAGCAGGAGAATAGAGAATGAAAGTGAACACACGAAGTGAATCGTTGCCGAAAAGAGGAATATAAGAGGGATAGAATAAGTGAGAAACAGAACAGAAGGGGAAAGTGCTTGATAGGGACAGAGAGTGAGAGAAGTGATTGATAGGGACAGAGACTGAGAGAAGTGATTGATAGGGACAGAGAGGGAGAGAAGTGATTGATAGGGACAGAGAGTGAGAGAAGTGATTGATAGGGACAGAGAGTGAGAGAAGTGCTTGATAGGAACAGACAGAGAAGTGCTTGATAGGGACAGAGAGTGAGAGAAGTGCTTGATAGGAACAGAAAGAGAAGTGCTTGATAGGAACAGAGAGTGAGAGAAGTGCTTGATAGGGACAGAGAGTGAGAGAAGTGCTTGATAGGGACAGAGAGTGAGAGAAGTGCTTGATAGGAACAGAAAGAGAAGTGCTTGATAGGAACAGAGAGTGAGAGAAGTGCTTGATAGGAACAGAGAGAAGTGATTGATAGGGACAGAAAGAGAAGTGCTTGATAGGGACAGAGAGTCAGAGAAGTGCTTGATAGGAACAGAAAGAGAAGTGCTTGATAGGAACAGAAAGAGAAGTGCTTGATAGGGACAGAGAGTCAGAGAAGTGCTTGATAGGAACAGAGAGAGAGAAGTGCTTGATAGGAACAGAGAATAAGAGAAACAGCGAGTGATAGAAGAAAAGGTAAAGACATGTGGAAGAACTATACAAATAAATGTTTGGTTTATTAAAGAGTAAATGATCAGGTAGGGGACATAATGCAAGTAAATGGAATCCGTAGAAAATATCTTAGATTATCTACCATTTTGTCAATAATTTTATCATTACCTCGACCCCCCGTTTTAACATTCAGTTATGGGCCTTGTACCACCGGCGTTGTGATTTTGTGTGCGTGGTCGTGTGTGTGTTTGAGTCTTGTGTACTCTGTGTGTGTGTGTGGGTGCGTGTGTGCTCTGTGTGTGAATGTAAGAGTCTATGAATTATGTATTTTGCAGTCTAAGAGTCTATGGACTCGTTCTTTCTGTGTTATTCTAGGAGTGTATATAATCTCTCTGGCTATTGAAGTGTAACTCTATATGTGGACTCTATTTAAGACACTTTATATAAAACTATATGTAAGACCCTCTCTGTAAAACTCACTGTAACTCCATAAAACTATCTCTGTAAGACTTGTCATGACTCCATAAAACTATCTCTGTAAGACTCGCCATGACTCAATAAAACTATCTCTGTAAGACTCGCCATGACTCCATAAAACTATCTCTGTAAGACTCGTCACGACTCCATAAAACTATCTCTGTAAGACTCGCCATGACTCCATAAAACTATCTCTGTAAGACTCGTCACGACTCCATAAAACTATCTCTGTAAGACTCGCCATGACTCCATAAAACTATCTCTGTAAGACTCGTCACGACTCCATAAGACTCGCCATGACTCCATTAAACTATCTCTGTAAGACTCATCATGACTCCATAAAACTATCTCTGTAAGACTCTGTGTAAAGCTTTTTAAGTTGGAAAAATTATGGCGAGTAATCAGCTGTTATCTTTAGCCTCACAAAAAAGGCTCTTGTATACCCGTAGAAAGAATGAACACAATCATGATAGTTTAGAAAATACTTTTACAAATCCAATCTTCACACTCAAAGTCGATCGCTACACTTGAGGTCAATCATGACACTCCACATCAATCCTGAAACTCCACATCAATCCTGAAACTCCAATCAATCCTGACACTTCAAGTCAATCATGACACTCAACATCAATCCTGACACTCCACATCAATCCTGAAACTCCAATCAATCCTGACACTTCAAGTCAATCATGACACTCAACATCAATCATGACACTCAACATCAATCATGACACTCAACATCAATCATGACACTCAACATCAATCACGACACTCCACATCAATCCTGAAACTCCACATCAATCCTGAAACTCCAATCAATCCTGACACTTCAAGTCAATCATGACACTCAACATCAATCCTGACACTCCACATCAATCCTGAAACTCCAATCAATCCTGACACTTCAAGTCAATCATGACACTCAACATCAATCCTGACACTCCACATCAATCCTGAAACTCCAATCAATCCTGACACTTCAAGTCAATCATGACACTCAACATCAATCCTGACACTTCACGTCAATCCTGAAACTCCAATCAATCCTGACACTTCAAGTCAATCATGACACTCAACATCAATCCTGACACTCCACATCAATCCCGAAACTCCAATCAATCCTGACACTTCAAGTCAATCCTTATACTTGAAGCCAATCCTTACAGTCCAAGTCGATCATTAAACTACAATCAATCCTTACACTCCAAGTCAATCCTGACACTCCAAATCAATCATGATATTTTAGGTCAATCTTGACACGTCAGGTCAATACTAACAATCCAAGTCAATGCTGACACTCCATGTCAATCCTGAGACTCCATGTCAATCCTGACACTTCATGTCAAACCTGTCACTTCAGGTCAAACCTGACACACCTTATACTCAATTAAGTCAATCCTTATAATTCTGATACATCATGACGTGACACTCACCCTGGATGCAGACATCTCGAAGTCATCCTAGTGGTCATCCATAAAATATATCCACAAAATTCATGCATTTAAAAAATACTCCCCACCTTCAAGTCCGCCTTTGTCAACTTCTCATTAACGCCCCCTACCTACCCCTCCACACCTTCATGTCCTTCTCTGTCCTCTTTTCATTAACGCCCCACCCTCCCATCTTCATCTCCGCCTATGTCTACTTTTCATTAACGCCCTCCCCACCTTCATCTCCGCCTATGTCTACTTGTCATTAACGCCCTCCCCACCTTGATCTCCGCCTATGTCTACTTTTCATTAACGCCCTCCCCACCTTTATCTCCGCCTATGTCTACTTTTCATTAACGCCCTCCCCACCTTCATGTCCGCCTATGCCCCACTTTTCATTAACGCACTCCCCACCTTCATCTCCGCCTATGCCCCACTTTTCATTAACGCACTCCCCACCTTCATCTCCGCCTATGCCCCACTTTTCATTAACGCCCTCCCCACCTTCATCTCCGCCTATGCCCCACTTTTCATTAACGCCCTCCCCACCTTCATGTCCGCCTATGTCTATTTTTCATTGACGCCCTTCTCCCTTTCCACTGCCAACCCCTCTCTTGGGGACGCCCACTCCACATATCCTTAAACACCAACGTACATGTTGCAATCACGTACCTTTTTCTTAAAACGTAATACTGAATACATCAGGTGTACACAGATAACTACGTGATTAAAGGATTAGCCACTATTCCTTTTGTATGAAATATTCAGTGTTGAAGGATTAGCAGGCATGTCTGCCAACAGAGACACATTGGCGAAGAACGAATATTCGGTTTTTACTGTTCAGTGTTGAAGGATTAGCAGGCATGTCTGCCAACAGAGACACATTGGCGAAGAACGAATATTCGGTTTTTACTGTTCAGTAAGAATGGTAGAAGTGGTGCATCGGAAACTAAGGGGTGACGCAATCAGACGCGTGGTGCCGGATGTGATCTCATGTGATAGTTGCGCATGGGCAAGCGAAGATGACAGCATCAGTCTTGTGTTGTCTCGTGTGTTCTCACGTGATCTCAACTCATTCACTTCGAAATATGTTCGACCCTAAACACATTTATTCTTGCAATGTAAAAATGACGCTAGAAAGCACAGGTATATTTATCAATTTAGTAATACATGGTATAGAGAAGCTTTTATGCATAAATATGACAACTGTTCAAGCGGATATATCAGCTCAACGGCATTGTAAAAAAATCAAGGGGCCGATATTTCAGCTCAACGGCATTGTAAGAAAATCTAGGAGTCGATATGTCAGCTCAACGGCATTGTAAGAAAATATAGGGGCCGATATATCAGCTCAACGGCATTGTAAGAAAATCTAGCGGCCGATATATATCAAATTTACGGAGTGAGTCAGTTAACAGCTAATCCTGGCACGGCAGACCCTGTAGCGCCTTGGACACACTATTTGGAGTCTGCTGTGGGATCGTTTTGCGTTCTGCTCTTTCGGACGGCTATGATTCTCTGCGCCTCACATTCTCTGAGCCTCTCATTCTCTGAGCATCGTATTCTCTGCGCCTCACATTCTCTGAGCCTCGCATTTTCTGAGCCTCTCATTCTCTGAGCATCGAATTCTCTGAGCCTCGCAGTCTCTGTTCCTCACATTCTCTGATCCTCACATTCTCTGAGCCTCACATTCTCCGTGCCGCACATTCTCTGATCCTCACATTCTCTGAGCCGCACATTCTCTGTGCCTCACATTCTCTGATCCTCGCATTCTGTGAGCCACGGCGATGTTCCCTTCTGCAATCTGTGCTGCCGAACATAAAATGTTAGAGGGTTTATTGTACCACAAGTATTTTTGTGGGGTCGGGTGACCAGTTCCCTTCCTCTTGTTTTGCTCTAGAAGTAGCTGAGATATCAATTTACAGCTGGGTAGAATTGATCTATCGAAGGCGGAGTTTCAACCAAGTACCTCTGCTATGAAAAGCGTTGGTTGTAACCAGAATCAACCGCCCAAGACTGGATCATTTATCAGAACTTAGACATGACAAGTAGGTAGACCAGAACATTCTTTGTGAAATGAGTCCCAATCCCTCTTCCCCCACCCCCACCCTCTGTAAGATGTACATGAGACCTCTTCTCTGTAAGATGTACATGAGACCTCTTCTATGTAAGATGTACATGAGACCTATTCTCTGTAAGATGTACATTGGACCTTTCTCTGCCAGATGTACATGAGAGCTCGTCTCTGTAAGATATACATGAGACCTCTTCTCTGTAAGATATACATAAGACCTCTTTACTGTAAGATGTACATGAGACCTCTTCTCTGTACGATGTACATGGGACCTTTCTCTACCAGATGTACATGAAAGCTCGTCTTTGTAAGATGTATATGAGACCTCTTCTCTGTAAGATGTACATGAGACCTCTTCTCTGTAAGATGTACATGAGACCTATTCTCTGTAAGATGTACATTGGAGCTTTCTTTGCCATATGTACATGAGAGCTCGTCTCTGTAAGATATACATGAGACCTCTTCTCTGTAAGATATACATAAGACCTCTTCTCTGTAAGATGTACATGAGACCTCTTCTCTGTAAGATGTACATGGGACCTTTCTCTACCAGATGTACATGGAAGCTCGTCTCTGTAAGATGTACATGAGACCTCTTCTCTGTAAGATGTACATGAGACCTCTTCTCTGTAAGATGTACATGAGACCTATTCTCTGTAAGATGTACATCGGACCTTTCTCTGCCAGATGTACATGAGAGCTCGTCTCTGTAAGATGTACATGAGACCTCTTCTCTGTAAGATGTACATGATACCCATTCTCTGCCAGATGTACATGAGACCTCTTCTCTGTAAGATGTACATGAGACCTCTTCTCTGTAAGATGTACATGAGACCTCTTCTCTGTAAGATGTACATGAGACCTCTTCTCTGTAAGATGTACATGATACCCATTCTCTGCCAGATGTACATGAGACCTCTTCTCTGTTAGATGTACATGATACCTCTTCTCTGTAAGATGTACATGAGCCCTCTTCTCTGAAAGATGTACATGAGACCTCTTCTCTGTAAGATGTACATGATACATTTTCTCTGCCAGATGTACCTGAGACCTCTTCTCTGTAAGATGTACATGAGATCTCTTCTCTGTAAGATGTACGTGAGACCTCTTCTCTGTAAGATGTACATGATACCTATTCTCCGCCAGATGTACATGAGACCTCTTCTCTGCCAGATGTACATGAGAGCTCGTCTCTGTAAGATATACATGAGACCTCTTCTCTGTAAGATGAACATGAGAGCTCGTCTCTGTAAGATGTACATTTGATCTCTGCTCTGTAAGATGTACATGAGACCTCGTCTCTGTAAGATGCACATGAGACCTCGTCTCTGTAAGATGTACATGAGACCTCTTCTCTGCCAGATGTACATGAGAGCTCGTCTCTGTAAGATATACATGAGACCTCTTCTCTGTAAGATATACATAAGACCTCTTCTCTGTAAGATGTACATGAGACCTCTTCTCTTTAAGATGTACATGGGACCTTTCTCTACCAGATGTACATGAAAGCTCGTCTTTGTAAGATGTACACGAGACCTCTTCTCTGTAAGATGTACATGAGACCACTTCTATGTAAGATGTACATGAGACCTATTCTCTGTAAGATGTACATTGGACCTTTCTCTGCCAGATGTACATGAGAGCTCGTCTCTGTAAGATATACATGAGACCTCTTCTCTGTAAGATATACATAAGACCTCTTCTCTGTAAGATGTACATGAGACCTCTTCTCTGTACGATGTACATGGGACCTTTCTCTACCAGATGTACATGAAAGCTCGTCTTTGTAAGATGTATATAAGACCTCTTCTCTGTAAGATCTACATGAGACCTCTTCTCTGTAAGATGTACATGAGACCTATTCTCTGTAAGATGTACATTGGAGCTTTCTCTGCCATATGTACATGAGAGCTCGTTTCTGTAAGATATACATGAGACCTCTTCTCTGTAAGATATACATAAGACCTCTTCTCTGTAAGATGTACATGAGACCTCTTCTCTGTAAGATGTACATGGGACCTTTCTCTACCAGATGTACATGGAAGCTCGTCTTTGTAAGATGTACATGAGACCTCTTCTCTGTAAGATGTACACGAGACCTCTTCTCTGTAAGATGTACATGAGACCTATTCTCTGTAAAATGTACATCGGACCTTTCTCTGCCAGATGTACATGAGAGCTCGTCTCTGTACGATGTACATGAGACCTCTTCTCTGTAAGATGTACATGATACCCATTCTCTGCATGATGTACATGAGACCTCTTCTCTGTAAGATGTACATGAGACCTCTTCTCTGTAAGATGTACATGAGACCTCTTCTCTGTAAGATGTACTTGAGACCTCTTCTCTGTAAGATGTACATGATACCCATTCTCTGCCAGATGTACATGAGACCTCTTCTCTGTTAGATGTACATGATACGTCTTCTCTGTAAGATGTACATGAGCCCTCTTCTCTGAAAGATGTACATGAGACCTCTTCTCTGTAAGATGTACATGATACATTTTCTCTGCCAGATGTACCTGAGACCTCTTCTCTGTAAGATGTACATGAGACCTCTTCTCTGTAAGATGTACGTGAGACCTCTTCTCTGTAAGATGTACATGATACCTATTCTCTGCCAGATGTACATGAGACCTCTTCTCTGCCAGATGTACATGAGAGCTCGTCTCTGTAAGATATACATGAGACCTCTTCTCTGTAAGATGAACATGAGAGCTCGTCTCTGTAAGATGTACATTTGATCTCTTCTCTGTAAGATGTACATGAGACCTCGTCTCTGTAAGATGTACATGAGACCTCGTCTCTGTAAGATGTACATGAGACCTCTTCTCTGTAAGATGTACATGAGAGCTCGTCTCTGTAAGCTGTACATGCGACCTCTCTCTGCCAGATGTACATGAGACCTTGTCTCTGTCAGATGTACATGCGACCTCTCCTCTGTAAGATGTACACGAGACCTCTTCTCTGTAAGATGTACATGAGACGTATTCCCAAGACGTTTGATAACGCGCATGTACGACACATCGAAAACCCATACAGACAAAAGACGGCGTAGGCAACCCGGAACGCCATTTGACCGATTACGAGAACCAGCATTTCTGCCATCTATTTTCGATCAATTATCGATCCCGCAACTCTCTCATAGAATTGCAGGGTTAGACAACTTAACATAAACGTACAGTATATTCAAGCGTGTTTTTTATAAACATCTTATAATGGCTTTCATTACGGAGTTTTTGTCCCTGCTGGAGTGCGTCTGTGGGGGGATGTATTGGCTTATTGAATATGTCGCTTACACCTTTGGTTTTTGGATTTTATATTTCGCCTGATAGAAATAAAAAAATAATGTGGATCCTTACCTTGGGTTTGCATCTTTGCCATTCTGGCTAGATGTACAGTATTCTAACGGCTCGACCAGCCGTCGATCTTGTAAGTATGGCGTGTGTCCAGCAAGATGACGTCCATGATGAACATGACGTCAATCAATCAACATGATTTTCATCATTCAAAATGACGTCCGTCAATCAACTTGAAATCCATCACAATGACGTCGATCAACATGACATCCATCAACACGACGTCCATCAACACGACGTCCATCAACATGACGTCCATCAACATGACGTCCATAAACATGACGTCCATCAACATGACGTACGTCAATCTACTTGACATCCACCAACATGACGTCCATCAACATGACGTCCATAAACATGACGTCCATCAACATGACGTCCATCAACATGACGTCTGCCAATATACTTGACATCCATCAACATGACGTCCATCAACATGACGTCCATCAACATGACGTCCATCAACATGACGTACGTTAATCTACTTGACATCCATCAACATGACGTCGATTCAACATGACTTCTATCAACATGACGAGAGAACATATGATTTCGTCACCCGATGTCACCTTTGTGGTCGTGTTATCAGATTTATCACCGATATCTGGATTAAAATGCTGAGCAGCGCATGAGATGCAGTGGTCAGCGACCCATAGCTGACTGCTAGCGTCAGGACCAGCGAACCAGAGCTACCAAGACCCTTCTACACCTCCACGCGGTGATCCTGGATAACAGGCTGCAACAGAGCAGACTGGCTAAGGAGAAGGGATCGAAGAGGGAAGTCGGATGTGTCGGGCCAGAAGGTCTTCTTCTTCTTCTTCTTCGTACGCAGTCAGACAGTAACCATAATTTTTTTCGAAAAAAGCGGCGGTCATCCTGAGGCTGTCGACACTGCCATAGAGCTTGTCTTGTGGTTCCACTGGTGATGGCCACATCTGCTCTCTCTGATCCTCGTATGCCGGGCTGTTCTGCAGCATATGTTCAGCGGTCATTTTCCCGGTACCACACGGGCATTCGTCGGTTCCACCTATCTTCAATTTGTTGAATAGGTGGTACCTCAGTCTATTGTGGCCAGTGCGAAGTCTGAAGACAACGACCTGCTCTCTTCTGTTCAACTGGTAATGGGCATCGTTTTTGGTGTAACCAGTATGTTCGGTTTCCCATTTGGTCATGTATCTGGCTTTGATAAGCCGTTTTGACTCTTCGTACGTCATACTAGTATCTGTTTGTGGTAGTCTTGCACCTTTTTTTGCCAGTCTGTCTGCCTCCTCGTTGCCTTGGATGTTGCAGTGTGATGGGACCCACTGTACCACTACCCTTTTTGGTGCGGACTGCTGGCATAGTTGACAGAGTGCTGCTCTTAAGTCATTAAGCTCAGTGTTTTTCTGGCTTTTTAGCGCTGTGACTACGGCGAGAGCATCTGTAAGCAGGACTGTATGGCTTTCATTTTCTTTATGTGCAGAAGGTTTAAATATCGCAGTCAAGCTGTAAACTACGACAAGGGATTCCGTTCTCCGTACTACACCCGGCTGCTTGCAAAGCCATTTTCAGGGTTTGGTAGCGGGGGATTGGCAACGAACGAAGAAGAAGAACAAGGAGGACCAATATCACCTTTGTGTTCTGTTATCAGATGAATGGACTAATATCACATTTGTGCTCATGTTATGAAATGTAGGTCCAGATATCGTCTTTGTGTCCATGTTATCAGATGTAGGTCCAGATATCGTCTTTGTGTCCATGTTATCAGATGTAGGTCCATATATCCCCTTTGTGTCCATGTTATCAGATATAGGTCCAGATATCCCCTTTGTGTCCATGTTATCAGATATAGGTCCAGATATCCCCTTTGTGTCCATGTTATCAGATATAGGTCCAGATATCCCCTTTGTGTCCATGTTATCAGATATAGGTCCAGATATCCCCTTTGTGTCCATGTTATCAGATATAGGTCCAGATATCCCCTTTGTGTCCATGTTATCAGATATAGGTCCAGATATCCCCTTTGTGTCCATGTTATCAGATATAGGTCCAGATATCCCCTTTGTGTCCATGTTATCAGATATAGGTCCAGATATCCCCTTTGTGTCCATGTTATCAGATATAGGTCCAGATATCCCCTTTGTGTCCATGTTATCAGATATAGGTCCAGATATCCCCTTTGTGTCCATGTTATCAGATGTAGGTCCAGATATCCCCTTTGTGTCCATGTTATCAGATGTAGGTCCAGATATCCCCTTTGTGTCCATGTTATCAGATATAGGTCCAGATATCCCCTTTGTGTCCATGTTATCAGGTGTAGGTCCAGATATCCCCTTTGTGTCCATGTTATCAGGTGTAGGTCCAGATATCCCCTTTGTGTCCATGTTATCAAATAGAAGGTAGGAAGAAGCTAAGGTAGTGCCATAGCAGGCTGCCGAAAGAGGCGACATGGTAGAAACATCATTGGGCTTGGTTTCAGCTATTTATATGAGGAGTGGTGATGAGTCCCCTTCCTTGCTGCCTTGTCCAACCTACCAGCCATTTACCTGTCCTGATAGACCGTCCGATACGGGAGTAGATACGTTTAGTGAAGTCTCCAAGGGAGACAACACATTCCGTAAACGTAGTTTGCCTCCATCAAATAAACTGACTTAGTGTCTTGACCATCACGTACATTATTTGGAGAATTTGGCTTGGCTTCGTTCATTCTCAATTTCCAACTACCAAACACTGAAAGGGCTTAAGTAGCAGAATGCAGTCCAGAGAACGGAATACGTTGTGTCGTAGTTTACAGATTGACTGCGATATTTGCACCTTTCGGTCCAACACATCCGATTTCAGCAAGCAGTTTTTGAGTACCGGGTTAGCATTCCCTCTTCGATCCCTTCTTCTTAGCCAGTCTGCCCTGCTGCAGCCTGTTATTCAGGATCACCGGGTGAAGGTGTTGAAGGGTCTTGGCAGCTCTGGTTCGCTGGCCCTGACACCAGCAGTCAGCTATGAGTCGCTGACCACTGCAGCTCATGCGCTGCTAAGCATCATGATCCCAATTTGAAGAATTTGAGTAGCTTCTCCTGGTTGTCAAACATTAGCAAGTCCAGTAGGAAATAGGAGCAACCAATCTGTCTGTAAACCTGTTTTTAAGTCTGATAGTTTTTGTGCTTAATTCCAAGTAGTCCAAAGATGTTTTAATTTAATCTCGTCTTTTAGCTCTGGAAAACTGTTTCTGGACCAAGATCTGTACTCGGTCCATCTTTTCATCTCATTTATGGGCGATCGCGTCTTCACTTATGGTAGCAGAGCTAACACAATTTTCTTTTCCTGTGATATTTTAGGTAGTGAGTACTGCAGGTAAGGCCAAGCTGTAGTTCCTTAACGATGCAGGATCTATGACGACATTGAATGAAGTTTCCGCTTCAATCCAATTGAGATTGTTAATCCTCTACATACTGTAATGAGCAACAATTGAAGTTCATATCGGCAACATCTAATCTCTCAAGACCTACAGCCGCAGTTCAAGTAGACAACACTTAATATATGAAGAACAATAGTTGCAGCCCAAACAAACAGTTATAACCCAAATAAACAACTCAACCTGTAGCCAGCAACAGTTACAACTCAAATAAAGAACTCAACCTGTAGCCAACAACAGTTAGAACCCAAATAAACAACTCTATCTGTAGCTAGCAACAGTTACAACCCAAATAAACAACTCTGTCTGTAGCCAGCAACAGTTACAACACACCAAATAAACAACCCAATCTGTAGCCAGCAACAGTTACAGCCCAAATAAACAACTCAATCTGTAGCCAACAATAGTTAGAACCCAAATAAACAACTCTATCTGTAGCTAGCAACAGTTACAACCCAAATAAACAACTCTATCTGTAGCTAGCAACAGTTACAACCCAAATAAACAACTCTGTCTGTAGCCAGCAACAGTTACAACACACCAAATAAACAACCCAATCTGTAGCCAGCAACAGTTACAACCCAAATAAACAACTCTATCTGTAGCCAGCAACAGTTACAGCCCAAATAAACAACTCAATCTGTAGCAAACAACAGTTACAACCCACCAAATAAACAACCCAATCTGTAGCCAGCAACATGTGCAGCCCAAACTCCACGGTTAGCAAACTATGAATGCCGAACTATTTCCCATCCCAGAAACACTCAAACTACTTCTCCCTCGTTTTAAGCTCACGCCTTCTCTCCCCTATTCTCCATTTCCTCGTTTTTATCTCCATCATTGTTCTCCCAAACTCCTTTTCCTCCTCCGCTCAATTCTCATGTTTATGGCCCATTGCCTTAAACATTCTTTCACTTATCCTTGCCTCTCTTCTATATCCCTCATCCCCCCTGCACCTAGCCCTCGGCTTTGCCCCACATACTCCTCTTCCTTCTCATATTATCATCACATACTTTCCTCTATCTTATCCTCTAATTTATAACACGTAATCCGTACCTCCATGACAGATCATTAACAAAAAAATCTCAAATTGTCCGTGAATAAACCAAGCTCACAAATAAATTATGATCAGGACAAAAAAATATAGCCACAAACGTCAAGGAGATATCGTTTCTTCTTCTTGTTTTCTTTCTTCTCATCTTTGCCGCCAGGGAGAACGATATTGCCATTTATCAAATCTTGTATTTCGTTCGTGTCCTAGTTATTTGCCTGTCTGTTTCTGTCTTTGTTATTGTGTCTATTGTCGGTCTGTCTAACATGTTTGTTTTTACTTTTATCTATCTATCTATCTATCTATCTGTCTGTCTGTCTGTCTGTCTGTCTGTCTGTCTGTCTGTCTGTCTGTCTGTCTGTCTGTCTGTCTGTCTGTCTGTCTGTCTGTCTGTCTGTCTGTCTGTCTGTCTGTCTGTCTGTCTGTCTGTCTGTCTGTCTGTCTGTCTGTCTGTCTGTCTGTCTGTCTGTCTGTCTGTCTGTCTGTCCGTCCGTCCGTCCGTCCGTCCGTCCGTCCGTCCGTCCGTCCGTCCGTCCGTCCGTCCGTCCGTCCGTCCGTCCGTCCGTCCGTCCGTCCGTCCGTCCGTCCGTCCGTCCGTCCGTCCGTCCGTCCGTCCGTCCGTCCGTCCGTCCGTCCGTCCGTCCGTCCGTCCGTCCGTCCGTCCGTCCGTCCGTCCGTCTGTCTGTTTGTCTGTCTCCCTGCCTTCCTTCCAGTATCCCGGCATGTCTGTTTTGTCCGTCCGTCGGTATGTCTAATCTGTCTGTCTGTCTACACTGTCTGTCTGTATCTCTCTCTCTCTCTCTCTCTCTCTCTCTCTCTGCCAGCCAGCCTGTCTGTCTTTATGTCTGTCTTCTTTCTGTCCGTCCGTCGGTCGGTCCGTACGCCCTCCAGTCGTCCGTCAGTCCGTCCGTCCGCCTGTCTGTCTCATCTGTCTGTCTGTCTTGTCTGTCTAATCTGTCTGTCCACCTGCCTGCCTTCCATCCGTCTGTCTTGTTGGTGGGTCGGTCGATCGGTCAGTTGGCCCGTCCGTTCGTCCGCCCATGCCTGCCGAGCTCTCTGCCCGCCATCCCGTCCGCTTGTTCTTCCGCCCGCTGGCCCGTCCGCCTGCCTGCCTCCACGCCTGTCCGTCTGCCTGCCTGCTTGTCTTTCTATCTGTGCGTTAGTCCATCGGTCGTCTCACTGGCTCTATCTCTCTCTCCCTCCCGCTCACCCCCTCTTCTCTATCTCTCTCTCTCTCTCTCTCGTAATATATATATTCTTATATATGGGTTGTCGATATGTCTGTCTCTGTACATCTGTCTGTCTCTCTACTTACATACTTGTCCATCTGTCACTCTACTTACATACCTGCCCACTTGTCTGTCTTTATGGGTGTGATGTACCTGTAAATTTATATCGTGGATTTACTTTCTCTCAATGCCTGGTTCTCTATCTCTGTCTGTCTGTCTGTCTCTCTCTCTACACCTATCTCTCTCTGTCTCTGCTATTTCTATGTATTAGTTTATACTTTTACCTGTGTTCTTTTGCCCTTCGGTATATCTATTGGTCTGTTTGCCTAACCGCCTCTCTGTTCACCTGACCGCTTCTCTGTTGTCCTCTCTCTCTCTCTCTCTCTCTCTGTTAGCCCGACCGCTTCTCTGTTCACCTGACCGCCTCTGTGTTCACCTGGCCGCCTCTTTGTTCACCTGGCCGCCTCGTGTTCACATGACCGCTTCTGTGTTCAACTAACCGTCTCTCTGTTCACCTGTGACTCTGTTCGCCTGGCTCTCTCTCTCTCTCTCTCTCTCTCTCTCTCTCTGTGTGTTTACCTGACCGTCTCTCTCTCTCTCTCTCTCTCTTCTTCATCTGGCAGTCTCGCTCTCTTCCTTCACCTGACCGTCACTCTCTGTTCACCTTGCCGTCTCTCTGTTCACCTGTCCATCTCTTTGTTCGCCTGTCCGTCTCTCTGTCTGTTTTTCTGGCCGTCTTTCTGTCCATCTGTCTGCCTCTCTGTCTGTCAGTCAACTACGTACCCATTTCTATTTTTAATTTCATGTCTTTCTTCAGCGCAGCGTGTTCGCAGCGTATTTTCTGTCACGTGTCTCTGTTTGGCCCGTCTGTCTGTCCATGGTATGTCTCTGTCTGTCCATATCCTACTTATCTTTCTTACTGTTCTGTTATAAATCGACGTCACTGTATATACCCGACAGACATATAGGTGTCCAGTACCTCTCAGCAAACCTCAAAGTGTGTTGATACTGATGGTTCCCGTAGCTCCCTGGCGGTACACACTGTATGCAGGCTATACCTGCCTATTAATATGATAATCGAGTTTCTACTCCTCTGTCTAAGATTATGCGCCTTCTTCTGTCTATTCCCGCTGTGCACAACCGTTACCTGCATCTTCATTAACCCAGGCATCTCATCCATGCAACAATAATTGGACACGTTAGAATTATGTTGGACACTCTCGCGGGAGTTCCCAAGATTCCAATTTCTCGCATGTAAGCAAGTGATATACCCCAAAACACCGAATCGATCCAGATGCATCGAGTAAAGACACACCAGCCCCAACCCGCCCTCATCTCCGTCCCTTCACGAATATATCGGACTCGCCGTGGCCTGAATCAGTTAATGGAAAAGTCGGAATACAGATCTGCGTGTCCATGTTTGCGGATGTTTTGTTTATCTGATGTAAATCGCTGTGGTTTCCATATCCGCTGTTCACTTGTTAGTGACCTACTAATTCATTTACCTCTTTTTGTGTTTGTTTTGCTCAAATTTGTGTAACTTGTCAGTGACCTGGGGTTGTTGTTGTTGAATGCCTACAATGGGGATCAAGACTCTGAGCAGCGCACGAGCTGCAGTGGTCAGCGACCCATGGCTGACTGCTACGTCAGGGCCAGCGAACCATAGCTGCCAAGACACTTCTACACCTCCACGCGGTGATCCTGGATAACAGGCTGCAGCAGGGCAGACTGGCTAAGGAGAAGGGATCGAAGAGGGAATGCTAACCCGGTACTCAAAAAATGCTTGCTGAAGTCGGATGTGTTGGACCGAAAGGTGCAAATATCGCAGTCAAGCTGTAAACTATGACACAACGCATTCCGTTCTCTGGACTACATTCTGCTACTTACCCTTCCAGGGTTTGGTAGTCGGAGATTGAAAACGAACGAAGAAGAAGAAGAAGAAGAAGAAGAAGAAGAAGAAGAAGAAGAAGAAGAAGAAGAAGAAGAAGAAGAAGGAAGAAGAAGGAAGAAGAAGGAAGAAGAAGAAGAAGAAGAAGAAGAAGAAGAAGAAGAAGAAGAAGAAGAAGAAGAATGCCTACAATAATTAAATGTACTCCTTTGTACGTCCTGAAAATGACGTTAAGTGGCGGTGTGTTGTAGCTTTTCTCACATTCCGAGCGTGCTGATAAACGGTAGACCACGGTTCTCCAATCGGTTATACAATGCTTGGCTTCACTTGCGTATAGGTCAGTACCATGGGGATCACGTCGATCCCTCATCTCGTTAGCCAGGCTGCCACGAAAACAGTCTGTTTTCAGGGAGGACTACGGGAAAGTCGAGGTGAGGGTCTTGGCCAACCTGACACTGACTAACATGTCTGATCAGTATGTTTTGCCTGACCAGACGTTAATCTGTCTACCCAACTGATTTTTAATTTGCGTATTCGTTAGTCCCAAGTGGCCCGCAGGGGTCTTTGTATATAACAAAATGACAAAGACAAGTTTAGAACCACTGTCACAGAAGAGCATGTCGTAAGAGGCAACTAACTGTGTGACATGGCATAACACCGGCCATGCTTAGGTGGTTTGTTAAGAGCGGCATAAATGGCGCCTAACAGGCTGCGTGTATAATTTGCGCTGGTGTTTGAGTCTATTAAGATGAATTCTCACCTCGTCTTTAAACCAAACCACCCCCCCCCACCCCCACCAGCACTTGTCCCAACACAGCGGAGTAATAACCTGCTCGAACCTAACCCGCTAAGCATGTCCTGCTTCTCCCGACGACACCCAGCTCACACCAGAGCTGGGAAGGACCTGCACAGAGCCATCCGTCCCGTACAAGTGCAGGTCTACTGAGACTCAGACATTACATATTTTTTATAAAGGCAATACAGCTTTATCTCATAGCTTGAGTCTGCCGAGATTGTGAAGGGAAGTGGATGAGATGAGTAGGGGAGTGGATGAGATGAGTAGGGGAGTGAGGTCGATTGAGGCTAATCCATTCCTGAGGGTCAAAGCTACCACCACTAGGTGTCCATGCTAGGCATTCGATTCGTCTCTGAAAGAAACAAAAATCTAAGGGACCGAAAGCAATATCTAAGCTGATTTTAACCCAGTAGTTAAAAAAATTATTAAAAGATAATAAGTCAACCACCGGAATCTAATTTTCCAAGAATTGACTGCCAGCTCTGCTTTTTATCCACTACGCCAAATTTAAAATTGCTCCTAGTTACTTGCCCTTTAATTTAATTATCTCCCCCTTTCTAGTCTACCTTTGTTGTGTGTCAGTTGATGTACACACACACCAATCATTAACTTGCTGCCAAAACAGTCGCGAGTGTGTGCTACCAACGTGTTGTCCATCCCTCTCTATGTCCCCCCGTCTTATAGATCTCTGGGAGGATGCGTGGATCGTCTTCCCTGTATTTATCATGGATATTATGTACATAAAGTAGACAACAGCCCAAGGCAGAGTTATTTATGTAATAATCTATTTATTGATCGCGTCTGTCGCTTTGTCTGTCATAGATTTGTCTGTCATTCATGCTGTCTATTCCTCTAGTTATCCTCGTGTCTGTATATTTGACTGCATTTAGATGTGATCATAAAGTAATTAACGCAGTATGTCTGTCTCCTTGTGTTTCTGTCACTTTCTGTATACGTGTAGCAGTATGTGTCAATGTCTGTCGATTTGTGTTTCTGTCACTTTCTGTATACGTGTAGCAGTATGTGTCAATGTCTGTCGATTTGTCTGCCTTTAGACGGTGTCTTAATGTAACAAAACGCAGTCATTGATTGTGAGTGCCATCTTATAGATTTGACAAGAAATTATTCTACGTGTATTTACATAACTAGGTGGTGTCCATCGGTGGAGGCGTTGGAGGGGGGGGGGGGCATTCTTAGGACGGAGAAATATCTGCCACTTGTCCTTGTAGTTGCTGAGTCGTGTGCAGGTTAGATTTTAATTCACTAGGCATCTGAACCCGTGCCCCTGCGTCATGAGATCTAATTTCAATCAGCTCAACAACCCACTCGACAACATGCGTGACAAAACGTACGACAAGCCGCTCAATAAACTTACTGGACAACTCACTTACAACCCGCTCGACAACCCCACTTGGACATCCCACTCGACAACATGCGTGACAACCCGCTCGACAACCCCACTTGGACATCCCACTCGACAACCAACTTACAACTTGCTCGACAACCCCACTCGACAACCCCACTTGGACATCCCACTCGAAAACCAACTTACAACCCGCTCGACAACCCCACTTGGACATCCCACTCGACAACCCACTTACAACCCGCTCGACAACCCCACTCGACAACCCGCTTGACTAACTACTCGACAACCTGCCTGCCAACCAGCTTGACAACCCAATCTACTTGGTTGGAGGTCGGTCAGTTGTGCCAGAAAGTGTCTTAGTGAGCTTGTCCTATTTGTCGGGCCAAGGTCTTGTTTCTATGGTCGGTCTATTTGTTTTTTTGTTTGTTTGTTTGCGTTCGCCTTATTTCTCTATTCCCCAAGGCGGGTGTGCGTTGCACTGTGGTTTTTATTTTGCGCCTGTCGGCCCAGTGCAACCGACTTCAGCATGCATTTTATGTACGGGTCTGCTTCTTCCTGCATTTTCTAAGGGTTTGCTTCCCCGGGGTAACGGCCGGTGCTGTGATGGGGATCGAACCCAGCACCTTCGAGTTGTGAGCCGTGCCACTTAACCACTAGGCCACGCCGTCCGCGGTCGGTCCAATTGTCTTGTTTCTATGGTCTGGCCAATGTCTTGTTTCTATGATCTGGCCAATGTCTTGTTTCTATGATCTGGCCAATGTCTTGTTTCTATGATCTGGCCAATGTCTTGTTTCTATGATCTCGCCAATGTCTTGTTTCTATGATCTGGCCAATGTCTTGTTTCTATGGTCTGGCCAATGTCTTGTTTCTATGATCTGGCCAGTGTCTTGTTTCTATGATCTGGCCAGTGTCTTGTTTCTATGGTCTGGCCAGTGTCTTGGTCATGTTATTGCCCTTCTGTATTGTGAAGGAATACTCTTTTACCATCTGCATTTTCGCCTCCCTCGTGCCCTGCAGCCAGAACCTCTTGACTTAACTAAACGTTTTATACTGGTTTAGAAGATTCTGCATAATCTTTATACAAATGCTTCTTTTACTTCAGTTCAGTCCAAGTTCCATCTCCGCATCGAATGTCGACTGTAATGCATCTCCACTGTACTCTATCTATTGCCAAAATAGTACAATCTGACACGGTTTTTTGTTCCTATCTCTTTTACTTCTTCATCTAAAATAACTATGCTCATCTAATCTATTCTTGAATGCATTCATTTACCTTACCTCCACTATTTCCTGTGGCAATGCATTCCAAACATTTATCACTCTCTGACTGAAAAAATAAAATGTTTACTGGTATCTCATCTGGACCTTACATTAATGTGTGGCTGTGCCCTCTTGTTCTTGTAGTCTTAAAAAAAAAAAGTCTGCAATAAGCGTACAGTGGGAATTGATAATGTCTAATTCGCATGAGATGATCAAACAAAACCTATTTTCTGACTAGAAATGTATTTCACACAAGAATTAGTTCGGACCAAATTTCTTATGTTGTTATTTCTCATTTTTGTCTCTCCTGATGACACCGACGACATGTCATAGACATTTGCTCTCAGACATCGCTATTATTCTCTATTGGATCCTGAATAACGACCAACCATTGCATTGCTAGCACAGAGTCGGTACGCTTGCACTATTTACCAGCTGCTGGTAGTTGTCTAGATGATGCTCGAGTGTATAAGAAGTAGCGACCATTGATCAGTCACATCGGAGACTGGCTGACATCCAGTATCGATTTCTCTATCAAGCCTTCCATCACCTGAAATAAAAACGCTCCCCAGATATTTGAACTGCCGAACCCCATAAAGTTCTATTCAATTGACGCTAACAGTTGGAGGGAGTACCGTGTAGTCAAGATAACTGTTTAGATTGCGTTTTTGTCGCTGTGATATCCAGTTGGTTGAGTAGTGGGTGGTCGAACGGTTTGGATAATAGCCTCGGACTAAAGAAATAAGGATTCGAACCTCGGCAAGGCCTAGGTTTTTCCTCTCTCGTTGGTCAAAATAAAGACCTGGTCTGTGTGGCGGATGTAGGGGCAAATGTCTGTATGCGTCAGCCCTGAAGTGTCTTCTCCCCTGCTGCCCCCCCTCCTCGGTGAAATCAAGCAATGATAGTAAAAGGAAAAAGGTTAAGGTAATCTCGTAGCAGTCACTGCTGTCGTGGTTAAAGTGTTAGAGACTTGATTGTAGTGGCACATACATTTTTATGAAGAGGGGTGAACAATTTCCTTAATCCGTGCTTTTTCTTCCCTATCAGTAAACTAGGTACCCGTTTGTAGTTGGGCCAACTGAAATGTGTCGAGAAAGGGTATAACACCCTGGCCCCTTGTCATAAGAAGCAAGCGCTCTACCACTCTGCCATTGAGACGCAGATTGTAATGGCAATTTAACAAATATATTTTCTGTCAGTTTCATGTGAATCTTGTTGTTGTGAATGCCCATGCTGAGTAAATGTACTCTATTGTGCAAGTCTAACAAGTGGCGGGTTACAGTTGTTCTCCTCACACTTCGAGCGTGCTGATGAATATGATCCGGGTTCTTACTCTCGGTTTGGCAATTATTTGTTTCATGTGTGTGTCTCTCACAACTTTGGGGATCATGAAATAGCCTGTTTCCAGAAAGTACTACGTGGAAGTGAAGGCTGCTTCAAATCTTGATCAATATTTTTTGCCTGGCCCTGACAAACATTACATTGGCAGATCAGTATGTTTTGCCTGGCCCTGACAAACATTACATTGGCAGATCAGTATGTTTTGCCTGTCCCTGACAAACATTACATTGGCAGATCAGTATGTTTTGCCTGGCCCTCACAAACATTGCCCGATCAGTATGTTTTGCCTGGCCCTGACAAACATTGCCGATCAGTATGTTTTGCCTGGCCCTGACAAACATTTCCCGATCAGTATGTTTTGCATGGCCCTGAAAAAACATTGCCCCATCAGTGTGTTTTGCCTGGCCCTGACAAAGATTACATTTGCAGATCAGTATGTTTTGCCTGGCCCTGACAAACATTGTCTGATCAGTATGTTTTGCCTGGCCCTGACAAACATTTCCCGATCAGTATGTTTTGCCTGGCCCTGACAAACATTTCCCGATCAGTATGTTTTGCCTGGCCCTGACAAACATTACATTGGCAGATCAGTATGTTTTGCCTGGCCCTGACAAACATTTCCCGATCAGTATGTTTTGCCTGCCCCTGAAAAACATTGCCTCATCAGTGTGTTTTGCCTGGCCCTGACAAAGATTACATTGGCAGATCAGTATGTTTTGCCTGCCCCTGAAAAACATTGCCCCATCAGTGTGTTTGCCTGGCCCTGACAAAGATTACATTGGCAGATCAGTATGTTTTGCCTGGCCCTGACAAACATTGCCCGATCAGTATGTTTTGCCTGGCCCTGACAAACATTACATTGGCAGATCAGTATGTTTTGCCTGGCCCTGAAAACATTGCCCGATCAATATGTTTTGCCTGGCCCTTACAAACATTTCATTGGCAGATCAGTATGTTTTGACTTACCCTGACAAATATTACATTGCCCGATCAGTATGTGTTGCCTGGCCCTGGCAAACATTGCATAGGCAGATCAGAATGTTTTGCCTGGTCCTGACAAACATTGGCAGATCAGTATATTTTGCCTGGCCCTGACAAACATTGACAGATCAGTATTTTTTGCCTGACCCTGACAAACATTGGCAGAGCAGTCTGTTTTGCTTGGACCGGACAAACATTTGCAGATCAGTCTGTTTTGCTTGGACCGGACAAACATTGTCCGATCAGTATGTTTTGCCTGACCCTGAATAACATTGTTCGATCAGTATGTTTTGCCTGGCCCTGACAAACATTTCCCGATCAGTATGTTTTGCCTGTCCCTGACAAACATTTCCCGATCAGTATGTTTTGCCTGGCCCGGACAAACATTACATTGGCAGATCAGTATGTTTTGCATGGCCCTGACAAACATTACCCGATCAGTATGTTTTGCCTGGCCCTGATAAACATTGCCGGATTAGTATGTTTTGCCTGGCCCTGACAAACATTGTCCGATCAGTATGTTTTGCCTGGCCCTGACAAACATTTCCCGATCAGTATGTTTTGCCTGGCTCTGACAAACATTTCCCGATCAGTATGTTTTGCCTGGCCCTGACAAACATTACATTGGCAGATCAGTATGTTTTGCCTGGCCCTGACAAACATTTCCCGATAAGTATGTTTTGCCTGCCCCTGAAAAACATTGCCCCATCAGTGTGTTTTGCCTGGCCCTGACAAAGATTACATTGGCAGATCAGTATGTTTTGCCTGGCCCTGACAAACATTGTCCGATCAGTATGTTTTGCCTGGCCCTGACAAACATTTCCCGATCAGTATGTTTTGCCTGGCCCTGACAAACATTTCCCGATCAGTATGTTTTGCCTGGCCCTGACAAACATTACATTGGCAGATCAGTATGTTTTGCCTGGCCCTGACAAACATTTCCCGATCAGTATGTTTTGCCTGTCCCTGAAAAACATTGCCCCATCAGTGTGTTTTGCCTGGCCCTGACAAAGATTACATTGGCAGATCAGTATGTTTTGCCTGCCCCTGAAAAACATTACATTGGCAGATCAGTATGTTTTGCCTGGCCCTGAAAACATTGCCCGATCAATATGTTTTGCCTGGCCCTTACAAACATTTCATTGGCAGATCAGTATGTTTTGACTTACCCTGACAAATATTACATTGCCCGATCAGTATGTGTTGCCTGGCCCTGGCAAACATTGCATTGGCAGATCAGAATGTTTTGCCTGGTCCTGACAAACATTGGCAGATCAGTATATTTTGCCTGGCCCTGACAAACATTGACAGATCAGTATTTTTTGCCTGACCCTGACAAACATTGACAGAGCAGTCTGTTTTGCTTGGACCGGACAAACATTTGCAGATCAGTATGTTTTGCCTGGCCCTGACAAACATTGACAGATCAGTATTTTTTGCCTGGCCCTGACAAACATTGGCAGAGCAGTCTGTTTTGCTTGGACCGGACAAACATTGTCCGATCAGTATGTTTTGCCTGGCCCTGAATAACATTGTTCGATCAGTATGTTTTGCCTGGCCCTGAATAACATTGTCCGATCAGTATGTTTTGCCTGGCCCTGAATAACATTGTTCGATCAGTATGTTCGTCATGTGTCCCAAAATGACGTTTGTGGCGTTATAGCATAGTTTACAGCGAGCCTACGATATCTACTTTATCGGCCCATCACATCAGATTTTAGCTGGCCGATTTTTGGAACATCATTTGCCTTCACTCTCGGTACCTAGTATCTTAGTCAGGCTGCGTGGTTGCAGCTAGTTTCCAGGGCCGCCACTTTGAGGCGGAATAGGGTATTGTCAGCTAGGGGTCAGTGACCCTTATGCCAGCAGCCAGCTATGGGTCGCTGAACGCTGTCAACCAAACCACTTCCTCGTCTTGACCCACGGAGTATACTATTCCCATATATAGTGTGTCTCAGAGAGTCTTAGGGTTCAAGAATAAAGATTGCCTACCACTGCAGTCACAACGGAGTATCCAGTCAATCTTTTAAATTTTTCCTCCACTGATCTCGGGGGAGTGAGTGGTCTCGAGGTAAGACGTCGGCCTCGGGTGCCGGCGTTCGCGGGTTCAAATCACGGTGGAGACCTAGATTTTTAACGTGAACTTTCTGGTAATATACCCAGATCTCTGGGTAGTGGAGAGCGGACGACCGTGTCAGTGTCGCGAACGTTAAAAATCCATTGGCAGTTAGAAATCGAAAAGAATAGGCTTAACTGCCGCTGCCCAGAAACAATTCAAAATTATGTTAAATATCTAGCCAATCTATTAAAGGATCTTCGCCCGTGCTACGGAGTTCGTGCATTGTCCTAAGATTCTCCACAAAAAAGGAATGGAGAAGAACAGAGGACTTATGTTGAAACCGTGTGCATTGATGTTGATTCTATGACTAAACTAAACTAAACTAAACTAAACTAAACTAAACTAAACTAAACTAAACTAAACTAAACTAAACTAAACTAAATTAAAATCCAATTGAATGAAAACCTTTGCGTTATCCTGGTTTAGAACACGTTCCCTAAAGTTCGGTCGACCTGTGTTCTAACCACTCGGGTATCCGCTCCCCGCAGCTCGCAATATTAGCCCGAAAAGAGATTGTGAAGAGCTGCGGTTTTTTTCGTGAAGGAATTCAATATGTAAGGTTCTTATACGTAACAGGATACGCCTGTCAAACAACAAACATGGCAATCAGAAGAGCAATCTTTGGAGGGATACGATAAGAATGTTTAGTTTTCACAGCTATGATAGAAATCGCTGTTTAGAGTTGTCATTGACCTTTGAGAAATGTCGTGGCGTTTAGATATGTATTGATCTTTGATAGGGTTATCGATCCATAGAACGTGTGTTGTCCATTGTGGTGTTCTGTTAGTTTTTAGGCGTGTATTGCTCTTTCGGAAATCTATCGCTCTTAGAGGCATTCTTGTGCTGCCAGGCATCTTTAGCGTTCACAAAAATATACTTCTCTCAGTAGCCATTCTACTGCTTCTTATTTCTTTCTTCTTATTTCTTTCTTCTTATTTCTTTCTTCTTATTTCTTCTACTTCTTCTTCTTCTTTCTTCTTTCTTCCTCTTCTTCTTCTTCTTTCTTCTACTTCTTTTTCTTCATTTTTGCTTCTTTTCTTCCTCTTCTACTCCTATTTTTCTTCTTCTTCTTTTTCTGGAACTATTCATCCTTGTTCTCCTGCTCCTCCTCCTCGTCCCCTACTCTCCCTCCTTCCCCTCCTCTCCCTCTCTACTTAGTCCATAACATCACCTTCTTCTCCTCTTCCTTTCTTCTCCCCTCCCCTCCCTTCCTGCTCCTCTTCGTCCTCCCTCAAACTCAGGAGAAAGTTGACCAACTTGGAAGTCAACTTTTTGAACATCCACCTTACAGCCCCGACAGCCCCAGACGATGTCCACCTGCTTCATGCACTAGAAACCCACCTTGACAGGAGAAGTTTCTGGAATGGCGAGAGCTTAAATGTGAACTGCAAATGTAATTGGGAAAACACACCAACGGCTTCTATCCTGCAGGTTTTCATTAACCGATAAAGCGATGAGATAAGTGTCTCGGTATTGGGGGAAATCTTGTTGAGACATATGGAACAATGTCAGTGTAATAATACATGGTTTGCAAGTTGGTTAAAAAAAAATATTAAAAACTAAAATTGATTGGGACCTATTTACTGACCTGTCGAGGATATGTATGTACAGGAGCAGTGAAGTGCAATGAAATGATACATATGCGTGCTGAAAGTATTAGCCGATCTGTGCACTTCATTTTTGACTCAGGGATCAGACAAAAATGAGAGAGGACGAGAGATGCAGTAACACGATTGGTAACTATTATGACAGTGTTGGAAATGTCTAGACAGACACTATCATGAGTCCCGCCATAAACTATTAAAATGTCTGGTCAGACACTATCATGAGTCCCGCCATATTGTCTGGTCAGACACTATCATGAGTCCCGCCTAAACTATTAAAATGTCTGTTAACATCCGTCAGCTCGTTTGCTAGACTGAATAACACACGGAGAGAGGGAGAAAGAGCGAGAGAGAGAGAGACAGAGAGAGAGAGAGAGAGAGAGAGAGAGAGAGAGAGGGAACGAGGCAGAAAAAGAGGGTGAGGATTGTGAGAGATAAGATACTCCTGATTTCTTAAGTCCCAGATCCATACATAGGAGGCGTGATCAACTGCAACCGGACCAAACTGCAAAAAGTGAACATACGTACGATGCGCATGATGACGTCATACAGAAGGGAGTGAGTTAACGCAACAATATGCGCCTGACCTGGTCTCGGACGTGAGTTAACGCAACAATATGCGCCTGACCTGGTCTCGGACGTGCGTTAACGCAACAATATGCGCCTGACCTGGTCTCGGACGTGAGTTAACGCAACAATATGCGCCTGACCTGGTCTCGGACGTGCGTTAACGCAACAATATGCGCCTGACCTGGTCTCGGACGTGAGTTAACGCAACAATATGCGCCTGACCTGGTCTCGGACGTGAGTTAACGCAACAATATGCGCCTCACCTGGTCTCGGACATGAGTTAACGCAACAATATGCGCCTGACCTGGTCTCGGACTTGAGTTAACGCAACAATATGCGCCTGACCTGGTCTCGGACGTGAGTTGACGCAACAATATGCGCCTGACCTGGTCTTAGACGGGAGTTAACGGAACAATATGCGCCTGACCTGGTCTCGGAAGATCCTTTGTTAATTCACGTCCTTCTTTAAACATCGTTGTCCAGTTCTTCGCTATTGTCTTCGACACACTTTTGTCACCATACACTGCCTGCATTGTGCGATGAATGTCAACTGGTCGACATTCTTCAGCTGTTAGAAACCGAATCATCGCTCGCTGATCAACTCTGGACGGATTCCGTATCACACCTGCCATGTTTTCAAAGGTCTGCTGATGAAAGTGAGTCCGAAGGAGAATTAAATTGTGCAAACTTGACGGTTGGTATGGGCTGTTTACATCATAAGAGACGTCAACATGCCCATCATACGTATGTTCACTTGTTGCAGTTTGGTCCAGTTTCAGTTGAACACGCCTCCTATATACTATAAACTTGATTTCATTTGTCCCAGATCCATATATATAGATAAAAAATGATTTGATATCACACTTTATCACCAATACATGGAACACTATCAGCATTAATCTGAGAATCTGGTTCACGTATGGAATTTATTCCAAGCAAATGCTAAACATCAGGAGTCCACGACCCCCCGATATACATACACGAACTAAGGCATAATTTAATAAGACACCTTCACAAGCTGGGCTTGTGTTCAATATGGAATCTATTTCTGACCAGGATTTATGTGAATAGCTGGTCTGTGAGAGGTTTATCTGCCAGCTGTTAAGAGCAAATCCTTGTATTTCATTTCGGCCCATCGGATGGCTGGTCATTTTCAAATCGTAGTTGTCAGTAGCGTATTTATTGGTTAGTATGACGAGTTTTGTTGTGTTTCTTGTGAGCCTGATATTTCTGGTGAGTGGGCTTGATTTGTGTTGCCTCGCCAGCCTCACATTTCTGGTGAGTGTACTGGACATTTGTTGCCTCGTGAGCCTCACGTTTGTGGTGAGTGTACTTGATGTCTCTATTACCCGTGCTATCCCAGAAACGTGTAGACGAGCAGCTATAATACGTGTATCCTTAGCAAGAGACCACGTGTTCAAACCGCCAGTCAGACATACGTTGATTTTATTTTAATCGTACGTAGAATAAACATAAATCCAGTCTGCACACAGTTTGCCGAATGCAAAGGCAAGCAGCATTTATTCTCCAGATATATAATCAACGCAGCAAACAATACGGTCGGGAATACACGCCGAAATATTTGTGTTTTTCTATAAATTATTTAAAAGAAATTAAAAGACGTTTGGCCATGGTGATGCACAATTTACAGCGTAAAACTAACAAGCAGTTAAAGCTGAAGTTCCTGAGAACATGTATATTCCATGTACGGGTGCGAGACATGGACTATGACACAAGTAGCAAGGAAGAAAATTGGAGCGTTCGAAACAAAATCTTACAGAAGAATCCTAAAAATACCTTGCATAAAGAAAATGACAAATAAAGCCATCCTAGAAGACCTGAATGTTGAAGAAAACTGGCTCATAAATAATGTTATGTTACGGAAATTGAATTTTTTCGGCCACGTCAAACGTCATGACGGACTGGAAAGAACGGTCATGGAGGGCATGGCGCCTGAAAGACGACGCAGGGGTCGACCAAGGCGAAGGTGGGTACAAGATATCATGGATTCTCTAAACATGGAGCAGGCGGGAAGATTGATTGCTGACCGAGATTCATCTCGGCTGGCTGTGATGAGAGCGACGTTCTACAAAGGACATGCTACACGATGATGATGATCCGAGGATAAACGAATCCTAGTAATTTTAGTAAATGGAGGCTGGACGAAGGTAGGTAGATAGGTAACTTAAGCGACAATGACCTGTAGCAACAACCAGACGTTAGCGCAATGAATGTCTGAGTCTTACATTGGGTAACATGTAATAATGTCTTTCCGATTTGACCTAGCCTGGTGTTGCGAGGCTGTGGGACCCAGGCCGCGATGGAGAGAGTCGCTTACCATCCTTCATGTCTATAGTCTGCTTTACAAGCTGATGGAGGAGAAAGTCCTCAGTTTGACTTGGTGAATGTGGTTTCGAGGTCCATCTGTCCAGCCATACCAGTGGATCGCAATGATTCACTTCTCGCTCGTATGTGGAAGACTTGAATGCTCTTATGGCTTGTATGTGGAAAGCTTGAATGCTCTTTTGGCTTGTATGTGGAAGACTTGAATGCTCTTCTGGCTTGTATGTGGAAGGCCTGAATGCTCTTCTGGCTTGTATGTGGAAGACTTGAATGCTCTTCAGACGGATGTAATGGGGAATTCGTCCATATGCATCGCATAATCCAGCAGTGTATGATGAAAACAGTGTTTCGAAGACGACAGTGAAGGACTGAACGTGACTGTTTTGGCGAGTAAGGACAGCTGTACAAAAATGTCGCCTGTCCCTTCCTGTAAAAATTATAAGCTTTCACCACTGAAAAATTAATAAAAAGAAAACCATCCCGACCGTTATACCCCATGGTAGAAGAGGATCGATTAAGTAGATAGCACAGCACCATGGTGGGGGAGGGATTATGACAGGAGTGGAGTAGCCCGCTAGTACAGAACGTGAACCATTTCTTTAGGATCTGGGCTCCAGGTAAAAAATCTAGGAGCTAGACTTAGTACCAGATACCTTCTTCGTGTTGTTGTCTAACGTACCGGAGGTTGTCCAACGTACCGGAGGTTGTCCAACGTACCGGAGGTTGTCCAACGTACCGGAGGTTGTCCAACGTACCGGAGGTTGTCCAACGTACCGGAGGTTGTCCAACGTACCGGAGGTTGTCCAACGTACCGGGGGTTGTGTGTGAGCTGTTCTTTGTGAGGTTGTCTAACGTACCGGAGGTTGTCCAACGTACCGGAGGTTGTCCAACGTACCGGCGATTGAGTGTGAGCTGCTCTTCGTGAGGTTGTCCAACGTACCGGAGGTTGACCAACGTACCGGAGGTTGACCAACGTACCGGAGGTTGTGTGTGAGTTGCTCTTCGTGAGGTTGTCCAACGTACCGGAGGTTGACCAACGTACCGGAGGTTGTCTGGGAGTTGCTCGTCGTGTGGTTGTCCAAAGTACCGAAGGTATACGCGATAGGGAGATTGTGCGCGTATATACGACACTGATCTTGACATTTTAACAGAAACATTTCAAGGCGTCATGCCGGCCTGTATTCCAGGATTTGTCGTTCCCTGTAATAGAAGAAGAGAAAACTTCACTCAAATCAGCGAAGAGAATGGAAGCCGAGAGGCACACGAACTCGTTGAATAATAATCTCCTCTCTGTCGAGTGCCCTCAGATATCCCAATCTGTTGCCCTCATATACTTAGCCGTCTGCCTCAGTCTGCGTGTGCATCTGTAGAACGTGCTCTTGTCTTCTGTGGAGGCCCTCCCCACCCAGGCACATGCCTGTATGCCCGATTTGTGATTCGTTTTACGGATGATATTTCAATCTGCAGCGGCCTATATGCAATCTGAATATTGTCACGTGATTTTCATTAACAGAGAGTCATATGTTTCTGTTATATCAGACTCGCGTGTCTCCTCTGTGATTGCTTCTTGTTTTGTCATTGTTTGTATATCTTCATACATTACTCTTTAATCATTTTAACTTTTGCTTTCTCCTCCTTCTTTAGCTAAGTCTGTATGTCTCATCGCTTATGTGTATCTGCCATTTTGCAGGAATTCGCTGAATCTTCACTCTTGTTTTATAGATGGTCTTCTAGGGCGCCTCTAGCAAGCTATCTAATTCGTTGATTTGTGTTGGTAGTAGTAGTAGTAGTAGTGGTGGTGGTGAGGGTGGTGGGGGTGGCGGTGGCGGCGGCGGCGGCAGCAGTAGTAGTCACTTTCAGTCATGACTGACTATAACATGATATGACTTGGAATGATAAACAAAAACCCCCCAAAAAACTAATAAGAACTAAATAATAGATATATATACACTTAGCTTTTGTTTTCTTTCTTCGTGCGGCGTTGTCTTTTCACTTCTCTGTGTTGTCTTTCCATTTCACTTCTCTGTGTTGTCTATTCACTTCTCTGTATTGACTTTTCACTTCTCTGTGTTGTATTTTCACTTCTCTGTATTGTCTTTTCACTTCTCTGTGTTGTCTTTTCACTTCTCTGTGTTGTCTTCTCACTTCTCTGTGATGTCTTTTCACTTATCTGTGTTGTCTTTTCACTTCTCTGTTATCTTTTCACTTCTCTGTGTTATCTTTTCACTTCTCTGTGTTATCTTTTCACTCATGTGTTGCCTTTCACTCCTCTGTGTTGTATTTTCACTTCTCTGTGTTATCTTTTCACTCCTGTGTTGTCTTTTCACTTCTCTGTGTTGTCTTTTCACTTCTCTGTGTTATCTTTTCACTTCTCTGTGTTATCTTTTCACTTCTCTGTGTTATCTTTTCACTTCTCTGTGTTATGTTTCACTTCTCTATGTTGTCTTTTCACTTCCCTGTGTTGTCTTTACTTCTCTGTGTTGTCTTTTCACTTCTCTGCGTTGTCTTTTCACTTCTCTGCGTTGTCTTTTCACTTCTCTGTCTTGTCTTTTCACTTCTCTGTGTTGTCTTCACTTCTCTTCGTTGTCTTTTCACTTCTCTGTGTTGTCTTTTCACTTCTCTGTGTTGTCTTTTCACTTCTCTGTTGTCTTCACTTCTCTGCGTCGTCTTTTCACTTCTCTGCGTTGTCTTCACATCTCTGTGTTGTCTTTTCACTTCTCTGCGTTGTCTTCACTTCTCTGTGTTGTCTTTTCACTTCTCTGTGTTGTCTTTTCACTTCTCTGCGTTGCCTTCACTTCTCTGTGTTGTCTTTTAACTTCCTTGTGTTGTCTTTTCACTTCTCTGTGTTGTCTTTTTACTTCTCTGTGTTATCTTTTCACTTCTCTGTGTTATGTTTCACTTCTCTATGTTGTCTTTTCACTTCCCTGTGTTGTCTTTACTTCTCTGTGTTGTCTTTTCACTTCTCTGCGTTGTCTTTTCACTTCTCTGTCTTGTCTTTTCACTTCTCTGTGTTGTCTTCACTTCTCTTCGTTGTCTTTTCACTTCTCTGTGTTGTCTTTTCACTTCTCTGTGTTGTCTTTTCCCTCTCTGTTGTCTTCACTTCTCTGCGTCGTCTTTTCACTTCTCTGCGTTGTCTTCACATCTCTGTGTTGTCTTTTCACTTCTCTGCGTTGTCTTCACTTCTCTGTGTTGTCTTTTCACTTCTCTGTGTTGTCTTTTCACTTCTCTGCGTTGCCTTCACTTCTCTGTGTTGTCTTTTCACTTCCTTGTGTTGTCTTTTCACTTCTCTGTGTTGTCTTTTTACTTCTCTGTGTTATCTTTTCACTTCTCTGTGTTATGTTTCACTTCTCTATGTTGTCTTTTCACTTCTCTGCGTTGTCTTTTCACTTCTCTGTCTTGTCTTTTCACTTCTCTGTCTTGTCTTTTCACTTCTCTGTGTTGTCTTTTCACTTCTCTGTTGTCTTCACTTCTCTGCGTCGTCTTTTCACTTCTCTGCGTTGTCTTCACATCTCTGTGTTGTCTTTTCACTTCTCTGCGTTATCTTCACTTCTCTGTGTTGTCTTTTCACTTCTCTGTGTTGTCTTTTCACTTCACTGCGTTGCCTTCACTTCTCTGTGTTGTCTTTTCACTTCTTTGTGTTGTCTTTTCACTTCTCTGTGTTGTCTTTTCACTTCTTTGTGTTGTCTTTTCACTTCTCTGTGTTGTCTTCACTTCTCTGTGTTGTCTTTTCACTTCTCTGTGTTGCAAGAGCTTCTCTTCACCAAACGTGAGGTGGCCATTCAGGGTACATGTCTGCTTAGAAAGGTATGCAACTTCGTCTTCCCAGGATGTCAGATTTTTGAAGAGAACTAAATTAAAACAGGATGTCGAGGGTAATGTAGATTAGGGATATAGTTAAACATATGCTCCGCGGGGAGCTACACATGTAAAGGTAAGGGTAGTCACCGAGTAGACACTGCTTTTGGGGATGAAGTGTTAGAGATGTAAATGCAGGAAGCTACATCATGTTTTTGAGGTGGGTTGGCCAATTCCCTTCTTCACTGCCTTTACGTCTTTAACAGCAAACTAGTTATACCAGTATAGCTGGGTCGACTAGAACATTGACGCCTTCCCAATGGCCACCAAGAAGTTAATTCCTACAATCCTACATTCTAATGTACAGGTCTTAAACGACAAAATCACGCGATTTGCAGGCCTTGAGAGAACTCTGACTATGCTAAGCCGTCGCCGTTTGGTCATTAGTGGCCCGCCTTGTTGACGATGTCTCCGTCCATCAGATATTAAAGCATCCCACTGTCATCAAGGATGGAAAGCAACCCTCCTTGTATTGATACCATCCCTACACCACATGGGTAGGTCAAACTGGAAAGACCTCATTGCATGCAGTCTGGATTCAGCCACTCATCGTGCTGATGGTCGGTGGAAGCACGGGGCCTTGTCGCTTAAGCGGGCTACCTACCTACCGACTAGAGTGTGCCGGTAACTGTGTTGAACACCATACCTTTACAGTGACACGTGAGTGCTCTTTCACCACTCTAATTATCTGCAAGAATAATATCAATAATAATCGATTATTTACACTGGATTTTTGCTTTTTGAAGAATGTCCACCAATTTACTTTAATTACCTTGTAATACAATATAAGAGTTTTCTAGATTTATCACAATGGAAAAACCCTATTTATCTTTGTTGAACGACAAGTGCCACATGTTATCAGTTATTGTGGATTACTCTCGCAACTAACTGTCGCGAATTGTCAACATTACAAAATACTGACGTCACTTAGTACCGCCTAATTTAGAAATTTCGATATCTTATTTGACACGTCACTTACAGCCATTTTAGCTGATTCTATTATACCTTTAATAATTAGCTATCATAGCGTTATTGCAATATTAAAACAGAAACATAGCTTCGTCCAAAGCACTGTTATCTATAGACAATCCAAATGAAAATGGAAGTTTTTTTTAAATTGCGTTTTCAATGAAAGAGTTGACATCATCTTCAAGACAACATTAGACATTCTTATAGCGGCACACATTTCAAACTGGAGAGAACTTGTTTCAGTTTTTCGCGCCGTGTTTGTCGCTCAAAGAACATAGACAGAGAGACAGACAGCGCGACAGACCAACGATGGACTGGGGATGCTAGCCAGGCGAGGAGTACGGGAACGGGGGGAAACACCTGCCCAGAGGACTAATTGGGGAGTGCGAGGAAAGTCAAGGGTTTGCCCAGGACGGGAAAGGAATGGCGTGTGCTTATTGAAGACCTGTGCTTAGTGGGGAGCTAAAATGTTCTGACTGTTTAACTGACCTCTAACAAATGTGGCGCTACCAAATTTAGCTGAGGTACGCTTAGTTCGATCAGGAGCGAAGCACTAAGGTCCACGACTGCTTGCTTACTTTCGGAACGCAAGTCCACAGCAACAAATTGTGTGACTCCAACAAGAGCCTGTCTGGAGTTGTTAAGAGAGTTTGAGTACAGGGGATGCATCCCCTGTGGGATTCATGCTAGCTCTGATAAAAGTTGGGGACTAGGGCACGAGTCAGACAGTCTTAAATGTGCGTCCCCTAAGCAGCGGTTTAGAGAGCACGTCACGTTCTGACCCATAGTTCATCAGGACACAGGAAGGACAACTTCACTTAAGACCTAAATACCGGGCTTTTAGTAAAGGGCATAATGGTTGTGATTTGTGGGAGTGTAGTCGACTTTGGCGCGGCGGTTATAGTCAACTTTTGCGCGGTTGTTATAGTACTTAGCAGTGCTAACGACAGCACATGAGTATTTTTTGTCAGCCAGTCTGTGACGAAAGAAGATCCATTTTAAAAAAATGATGAAAATGAAGTATAAATCCAATAGACTGTTCACACCAACTAATACAGGATGTACAGTCAAGGCCAATGGGCACTGGAAGCCATTTAGAATTCAACATACTCTCACATCAGCCCAGGGTTTATAACCTTACATACATACACACTAATACGCGTCCTCCAGGAAAGGCCCTTCAATTGCACTTTGGTTGCGATTCTTCTTCGTACGCTGTCAGACGTCAACTTGAATTTGTTCAAAGAAAGCAGCGGCCATCCTGAGGCTGTCGACACTGCCATAGAGCTTGTCTAGTGTTGGTACAGCCATAGAGCTTGTCTAGTGTTGGTACAGCCATAGAGCTTGTCTAGTGTTGGTACAGCCATAGAGCTTGTCTAGTGTTGGTACAGCCATAGAGCTTATCTAGTGTTGGTACAGCCATAGAGCTCGTCTAGTGTTGGTACAACCATATAGCTCATCTAGTGTTGGTACAGCCATAGAGCTTGTCTAGTGTTGGTACAGCCATAGAGCTTGTCTAATGTTGGTACAGCCATAGCGCTTGTCTAGTTCTGGCACTGCCGTAGAGCTTGTCTAGTGTTGGTACAGCCATAGAGCTTGTCTAATGTTGGTACAGTCATAGAGCTTGTCTAGTGTTGGTACAGCCATAGAGCTTGTCTAGTGTTGGTACAGCCATAGAGCTTGTCTAGTATTGGTACAGCCATAGAGCTTGTCTAATGTTGGTACAGCCATAGAGCTTGTCTAATGTTGGTACAGCCATAGAGCTTGTCTAATGTTGATACAGCCATAGAGCTTGTCTAGTGTTGGTACAGCCATAGCGTTTGTCCAGTTTGGTACAGCCATATAGCTTGTCTAGTCTTGGTACAGCCATAGCGCTTGTCTAGTGTTGGTACAGCCATAGAGCTTGTCTAGTGTCGGTACAGCCATAGAGCTTGTCTAGTGTCGGTACAGCCATAGAGCATGTCTAGTGTCGGTACTGCCATAGAGCTTGTCTAGTGTTGGTACAGCCATAGAGCTTGTCTGGTGTTGGTACAGCCATAGAGCTTGTCTAGTGTTGGTACATCCATAGAGCTTGTCTAATGTTGGTACAGCCATAGAGCTTATCTAGTGTTGGTACAGTCATAGAGCTTGTCTGGTGTTGGTACAGCCATAGAGCTTGTCTAGTGCTGGCACTGCCGTAGAGTTTGTCTAGTGTTGGTATAGCCATAGAGCTTGTCTAGTGTTGGATTTGGTGATGGCCACGTGTACTTTCTCTGGTCCACGTATGTCGGACAATTTTACAGCAGATGTTCATCGGTCATTTTCCCTGTACCACAGTTGCGTTCGTCAGTAGCACCTATCTTCAGTTAATTGAATAGATGGTACCTCAGTCTGTTGGGGCCGATACGGAGGGTAAAGATCACTACCTGCCTCACCCACACCCAGACCTAGCCCAACCCACACACCAGACCTAGCCTCAACCCACCCCACCCCCACCCCAGGTTTTCATTTGAAGCTCCCTGGTTGAAGCGGCACGTACTCTTGGTCAGTTTATATTTAGTACAGTGATAGTAAGAGAAAGAGTGAGAAACGAAAACATCCGGCAGAAAGTGGAAACATCACTGCGTGTCATATATTGGAAACATCACCGCGTGTCATATATTGGAAACAGCACTGCGTGTCATATATTGGAAACATCACTGCGTGTCATATATTGGAAACATCACTGCGTGTCATATATTGGAAACATCACTGCGTGTCATATATTGGAAACATCACTGTGTGTCATATATTGGAAACATCACTGCGTGTCATATATTGGAAACATCACTGCGTGTCATATATTGGAAACATCACTGCGTGTCATATATTGGAAACATCACTGCGTGTAATATATTGGCAGACAGACAGTTAAGTGCTGATGACATACAACTGAGACCTTCCAGACGAGACCAGCGATTGCGCTATTGTTACAAATTAAGATGTGGCCGTTTAAAGTTTGACGTGAAATAACATCGAACAACAAATGCTACATTTGTCGTCAACTTCTTCTTGGTTCATCCTTATATCTAGACCCCGGTTTCTCTTACAGAGGACACCATTGTTTGTAAGGCTTTTTTTATCTCCATACAGCTTGTGTCATTATCTGTCTCGCGAGGCCAGTATTGTTCTCTCTTTTCCTGCGTGAGCGTGCAGCTTAGCAGGATATGTTCCACGGTCATGGCATGCTCCCCACATGGACACTGTGCCAGTCGTCAATTTCTTGTAAAGATGACCCTTGCGTCTCAGTCTGAAAATGATGACTTACTCTATGGGAGTGTTGATCAGCCCATTTCCCCCCGAAATTGGCTTTAATTATAGTCTTGGCCTCATTATATTTCATGTTCAGGTCTGTTTAAAGCTGTTTCCAAGGATGAGTTTATTTACCAAATTTTCTCTGAGAAATTAAGAAGTCACTCAAGTTTAGGCACATACTTATTATGAATTGATTTAAAGCAGATATTCTGTACACCATTATCGAATGACACCTGTGTGTTACGATGCATGAAAGCGAGCAAGGAACAACAACGTCGTAACCTGTCGAAGAGACAACTAAGGGTGACTAAACAAGGGCCGACTATTCCGACTGTAGTACGTAATAGTCAAAGAAAAGAAGCTCTCTACTCACAAAGGTAAAAGTGGAGCGACACATCAAAGCAATCCGTTAACGAAATTTATTGTGTACAAAATATTGGTAACCTATTTCGTGCAAAGTACCAAGTATAGCCTTTCTTTTCAGTGTGCGAAAGACAATTGGCTTAACGGATAGTGTGGATGGTGGATGGCGTTTTAAATTGAAAACTCTACTCTCCCTACTCTAAGACTGATCCACTAGGTTGAGGTTCATAGCCAGGAACCCACCTTCAGCGCGAGAAGATACTATTCTAGAATAGAGTCGCGGCGTTTATAATAAATCAATAAATCAGCTATTATACTCGTGGCTGACACGCCCATAGCGCACAGAAAGTGTCATACAACAAGAATGCATGTATACACCCATCACACGAGGCTATAACACTAGACAGCTGGACATTTAAAACCAGAGCTAGAACAAGAAACAAATTGATTTACACAATTAATAAATATATATATTGAGGGTCGCGTTAGCTCAGTTCATAAGCCAGCGATTCGCTATTGCCTGTGGTAACAGTGGGCCGCGGTTCGAATCACGTCCGGAGACTAAATACATCCCGGTCGTGATTTTAATCGGGGACCGCTTCTCCAGTCAACCCAGCTGTAAATGGGTACCTGAAACATGAATTAGGGAAAGTAAAAACAGCAAGGAAGGGCACTGGCCACCCACCTCGCGGGCTGCGGCTTAGTACAGTCTTAAAATAATACTCCATTTCCAACCAGCGGTTAATATTGCTAAACACAAGTGCCCCACAAGTGACGTAGAATCGCCTATTCGGCAGGATACAGTTAATGAGGTATGTGAGACGCCAGTCCTTTGTCATAGAGTGACAATGCCCCAGTAACATACCCACATTCACAGACTCTTACAAACTACCCCGTACCCGGAAGAACGAAAAATTGCTACTAGTTAAATCTTGCGTGAGCAGCCTTTATCAGTGACCTTCAACGACCTGGCACTTCCCCCACCCTGTGACCTTTCGCCCTCTGACCCCCGAGGCTAACAATCTTGGAACACTGCAGCCTCATTCTCGCGTGAGCGTTCGATTATTTTGATTCACGCGTGCAATCTGAAAACTGGCCCGATCTCCTTTGATTGCTTGTTGTTTCCCAAACAATTTCAATGGATGATGATATTCTGCGTTGTAGAGCTCTAAGTGTTTACTCGTACATCAAATGAATACGTTTTAGAAGTAGATTATATCAATTCTATACGTTCCAGAAATAGATTATGTCAATAATATACTTTTCAGAAGTAGATTATATCAAAAAGTATACTTTTCAGAAGTAGATTATATCAATAGTATATGTTTCAGAAGTAGATTATATTAATAGTATACGTTTCAGAAGTAGATTATATTAATAGTATACGTTTTAGTAGTAGATTATACCAATATTGTACCTTTCAGCAGTATATTATACGTTTCAGAAATAGATTATATCAATAGTGTACGTTTCAGCAGTATATTATACGTTTCAGAAGTAGATTACACCAATATTATATGTTTCTAAAGTAGATTATACCAATTCGGTTCGTTTGAGAAACCAGTTTGGCGGACACAAGATTTTTTCTTGGTACGATCGCTCCTCCACGTACAGAAAGTAATGGCAACCTATTGTACTGCACGCATGTCAATAAAATTGTAATAGCGAAATAGTTTGACGGTTGTAAGATCGATGTTCTACAAAGGACATGTTTGTTACTTAACGTGCTAGATTATGTCAAAATTATACGTGTAAGCAGATTATATTTAAAATATTTACTTCAGAAGTAGATTATATCAATATTATGCGTTTCAGTAGATTATATTAATATTATACGTTTCAGACGTGGACTTTACCAATGTAATACGATTCTGAAGTAAATTATATCAATAATATACTTTTCAGAAGTGGATTATAGAAAAATTATACTTTTCAGAGAATCCTTACATATTTTAAAAATGTTTCGTGAAGTAGATTATATATCGGCTAGTATACATTTTAGAAGTAAATTATTTGAAATTATACACATGAGAGAGTCCTTACATCACATGTCATAATCTTTCTTACATTCTGCCAAGTAGATGATATAACAAATATACGTGTGAATTACAAAGACCATATCTCACGTGCCACTATGAACATTGGCAAGTAGATGATACCAAATGTATAAGTATAGATTACAAAGACCATATCACAGGTGTCACCATACCAAACATTGCCAAGAAGATGATACCAAATGTATACGTATAGATTACAAAGACCATACCACACATGCTACCATACCAAACATTGCCAAGTAGATGGTATCAAAATTATACGTATGGATTACAAATACCATATCACACGTGCCACCATACCAAACATTGCCAAGTAGATGGTATCAAAATTAAACGTATGGATTACAAAGAGCATATCACACGTGCCACCATACCAAACATTGCCAGGTGGATTATATCAAAATAATACGTAAGGATTACAAAGGCCATGTCATACCATACCAAACATATATAAAAATACCAGGTTATGTACAAGTACAGCTTAGAAAGCCCACAAACTCCAGTGATGACGTCATATATCTAGATTTATTGGTCTGTCAAACTATCTGTGCAGGTAACGTCCAGGGAATGAGAAATAGAGCACTAGCTAACTCAAATGAGCTCGATATATTCCGTTGATAAATAGACGGGAAAACACTTAAAAGGGACAGTTACTGTCGACAGACAGACAGACAATTTACAATACAATGAGATGCTGTGCGATAACCATATCATAGGTCGGGAGAGATGAAGAATGATATGTTTGAGAAGTAGACGATATCAGAATGTTATGTTTGAGAAGTTGACTATATCAGAATGTGTTTGAGAAGTTGACTATATCAGAATGTGTTTGAGAAGTAGACGATATCAGAATGTGTTTGAGAAGTTGACGATATCAGAATGTGTCTGAGAAGTAGACGATATCAGAATGTGTTTGAGAAGTAGACGATATCAGAATGTGTCTGAGAAGTAGACGATATCAGAATGTGTTTGAGAAGTAGACGATATCAGAATGTGTTTGAGAAGTAGACGATATCAGAATGTGTTTGAGAAGTAGACGATATCAGAATGTGTCTGAGAAGTAGACGATATCAGAATGTGTTTGAGAAGTAGACGATATCAGAATGTTATGTTTGAGAAGTTGACTATATCAGAATGTGTTTGAGAAGTAGACGATATCAGAATGTGTTTGAGAAGTAGACGATATCAGAATGTGTTTGAGAAGTAGACGATATCAGAATGTGTTTGAGAAGTAGACGATATCAGAATGTGTTTGAGAAGTAGACGATATCAGAATGTGTCTGAGAAGTAGACGATATCAGAATGTGTTTGAGAAGTAGACGATATCAGAATGTTATGTTTGAGAAGTTGACTATATCAGAATGTGTTTGAGAAGTAGACGATATCAGAATGTGTTTGAGAAGTAGACGATATCAGAATGTGTTTGAGAAGTAGACGATATCAGAATGTGTTTGAGAAGTAGACGATATCAGAATGTGTTTGAGAAGTAGACGATATCAGAATGTGTTTGAGAAGTAGACGATATCAGAATGTGTTTGAGAAGTAGACGATATCAGAATGTGTTTGAGAAGTAGACGATATCAGAATGTGTTTGAGAAGTAGACGATATCAGAATGTGTTTGAGAAGTAGACGATATCAGAATGTGTTTGAGAAGTAGACGATATCTGAATGTGTTTGAGAAGTAGACGATATCAGAATGTGTTTGAGAAGTAGACGATATCAGAATGTGTTTGAGAAGTAGACGATATCAGAATGTGTTTGAGAAGTAGACGATATCAGAATGTGTTTGAGAAGTAGACGATATCAGAATGTGTTTGAGAAGTAGACGATATCAGAATGTGTTTGAGAAGTAGACGATATCAGAATGATATGTATGAGGAGTAGACGGTATCATAATGATATGTTTGAGAAGTAGACGATATCAGAATGTGTTTGAGAAGTAGACGATATCAGAATGATATGTTTGAGAAGTAGACGATATGAGAATGATATGGTTGAGAGGTAGACGATATCAGAATGATATGTTTGAGAAGATGACGATATCAGATTGATATGTTTGAGAAGTAGACGATAGAATGATATGTTTGAGATGATGACGATATCAGAATGATATGTTTGAGAAGATGACGATATCAGAATGATATGTTTGAGAAGTAGACGATAGAATGATATGTTTGAGATGATGACCATATCAGAATGATATGTTTGAGAAGTAGACGATATTATAATGATATGTTTAAGAAAGTAATATAATTACAAGGAACATTCCTTTGTCGGTAGTCGAATGGATAACATCATGGCTTCCTATCCAATGGAATGTTCAAAATATTTCCAAGGTGTAGTTTGTTTTCTGCTATCGCATGTAAAATAACAATGTTGCCTGCACAAATCTTGATGAATGCAGTGAAAAGCGGCATTTATTCCTGGTCGTTACAAATCCTTCCCATCCACACCTTCAGTGGTCTCTATGTACTAACAATATTTAAATAAAAACCGTGATTCAAGCAACCAGATGTTATGATAGTATATCAGGCTCAGAGAGCTTATATTGACCTGACTGGTGTGTGGTTTCACTGACCTGACCTGACCTATGTGTGGTTTCACTGACCTCACCTGACTGGTGTGTGGTTTCACTGATCTGACCTGTGTGTGGTTTCACTGACCTGACCTGACTGGTGTGTGGTTTCACTGACCTGAGATGACTGGTGTGTGATTTCACTGACCTGACCTGACTTGTGTGTGGTTTCACTGACCTGACCTGATTTGTGTGTGGTTTCACTGACCTGACCGGTGTGTGGTGTCACTAACCTGACCTGTGTGTGGTTTCACTGACCTGACCTGACTGATCTGTGGTTTCACCGACCTGATCTGTGTGTGGTTTCACTGACCTGACATGACTGGTGTGTGGTTTCACTGACCCGACATGACTGGTGTGTGGTTTCACTGACCTGACCTAACTGGTCTGTGGTTTCACTGACTTGACCTGACTGGTCTGTGGTTTCACTGACCTGACTGGTGTTGAGGTTTCACTGACCTGACCTGACTGGTATGTGGTTTCACTGACCTGACAGGACTTGTGTGTGATTTTACTGACTTTACCTGACTGGTGTGTGGTTTCACTGACCTGACCTGACTGGTGTGTGGTTTCACTGACCTGACCTGACGGGTGTGTGGTTTCACTGACCTGACCTCACGGGTGTGTGGTTTCACTGACCTGACATGTGTGTGGTTTCACTGACATGACCTGACTGGTGTGTGGTTTTACCGACCTGACCTGACTGGTGTGTGGTTTCACTGACCTGACCTGACATGTGTGTGATTTCACTGACCTGACCAGACTGGTGTGTGGTTTCACTCACCTGACATGACTGGTGTGTGGTTTCACTGACTTGACCTGACTGTTGTGTGATTTCACTTACCTGACCTGACTGGTGTGTGGTTTCACTGACCTTACCTGACGGGTGTGTGGTTTCACTGACCTGACCTGACTGTTGTGTGGTTTCACTGACCTGGCATGACATGGGTGTTTTTTTTTTTTTTTTTTTTTTTTTTTGCGTTCGCCTTATTTCTCTAATCCCCAAGGCGGTGTGCGTTGCACTGTGGTTTTTATTTTGCGCCTGTCGGCCCAATGCATCCGACTTCAGCATGCATTTTATGTAAGGGTCTGCTTCCTCCTGCATTTTCTAAGGGTTTGCTTCCCCGGGGTAACGGCAGGTGCTGTGATGGGGATCGAACCCAGCACCTTCGGATTGTGAGCCGTGCCACTTATCCACTAGGCCACGCCGTCCCCCTGACATGGGTGTGATTTCACTGACTTGACTTGACTGGTGTGTGGTTTCACTGACCTGACCTGACGGGTGTGTGGTTTCACTGACCTGACCTGACGGGTGTGTGGTTTTACTGACCTGACCTGTGTGTGGTTTCACTGACCTGATCGGACTGGGGTGTGATTTCACTGACTTGACCTGACTGGGGTGTGATTTCACTGACTTGACCTGACTGGTGTGTGGATCCACTGACCTGACCTGACTGGTGTGTGGTTTCACCGATCTGACCTGACTGGTGTGTGATTTCACTGACATAACCTGACTGGTGTGTGGTTTCACTGACCTGACCTGACTGGTGTGTGGTTTCACTGACCTGACCTGACATGTGTGTGGTTTCACTGACCTTACCTGACGGGTGTGTGGTTTCACTGACCTGACCTGAATGGTGTGGGGTTTCACTGACCTGGCATGACATGTGTGTGATTTCACTGACTTGACCTGACTGGTGTGTGGTTTCACTGACCTGACCTGACCTGTGTGTGGTTTCACTGACCTGATCTGACTGGGGTGTGATTTCACTGACTTGACCTGACTGGTGTGTGGATCCACTGACCTGACCTGACTGGTGTGTGGTTTCACCGACCTGACCTGACTGGTGTGTGATTTCACTGACATAACCTGACTGGTGTGTGGTTTCACTGACCTGACCTGACTGGTGTGTGTTTTCACTGACCTGACCTGACATGTGTGTGATTTCACTGACCTGACCTGACTGGTGTGTGGTTTCACTCAGCTGACATGACTGGTGTGTGGTTTCACTGACTTGACCTGACTGTTGTGTGATTTCACTGACCTTACCTGACTGGTGTGTGGTTTCACTGACCTTAACTGACGGGTGTGTGGTTTCACTGACCTGACCTGAATGGTGTGGGGTTTCACTGACCTGGCATGACATGGGTGTGATTTCACTGACTTGACCTGACTGGTGTGTGGTTTCACTGACCTGACCTGACTGGTGTGTGGTTTCACTGACCTGATATGACTTGGGTGTGATTTCACTGACTTGACCTGACTGGTGTGTGATTTTACTGACCTGACCTGACTGGTGTGTGGTTTCACTGACCTGACCTGTGTGTGGTTTCACTGACCTGACATGACTTGGGTGTGATTTCACTGACTTGACCTGATTGATGTATGATTTCACTAACCTGACCTGGCGTGTGTGTGGTTTCACTGACCTGACCTGACTGGTGTGTGGTTTCACTGACCTGACCTGACTGGTGTGTGATTTCACTGACCTGACCTGACTGGTGTGTGGTTTCACTGACCTAACCCGAATGGTGTGTGATTTCACTGACTTGACCTGACTCATGTATGATTTCACTGACCTGACCTGACTGGTGTGTGGTTTTACTGACCTAATCTGACTGGTGTATGATTTCACTGACCTGACTGGTGTGTGGTTTCACTAACCTGACCTGACTGGTGTGTGGTTTCACTTACCTGGCCTAACTGGTGTGTGGTTTCACTGACCTGACCTGACTGCTGTGTGGTTTCACTGACTTGACTGGTGTGTGGTTTCACTGACCTGACCTGACTGGTGTGTGGTTTCACTGACCTGACTGGTGTGTGGTTTCACTGACCTGACTGGTGGGTGGTTTCACTGACTGCGGCCGTTGCCTAGTCAGGTGAGGAAACGTCTGTAGGTAAAGATGTGGGCCTTCTAGTCAGGTGAGGACAGGTGGTCTATAGCTAAGGAAATGGACCTTCTATTCAGGTGAGGATAAGTGATATATTGGTAGGTGTGTGGGTCGTCAAATCAGGCGAGGACAGGTTTTCTATAGCTACGGATCCGGATCTTTTAGTCAGGTGAGGACAGGTGAGGGAGCCGCGTAGCGCAGTGGTTAGCGCTCTGGCTTCGCATCTGAGTTGTCTTGGGTTCATTCCCCAGTTGAGGCGGTAATGTTTATTTCAGACCGCAATGGCTCCCGGGTCGACCCAGCCTTAAATGGGTACCGGTTCAGTCCGGGAAGTAAAAGCGGCGAGGGAGAGGAGATGGCTACCGCCCTCATATAGCCGAGCCTTTGAAATGTGAGATCACTAACACCTCACACCCCTACGTCAGTAAATGCTATGGGATACTTTACTTTTAAATGCAACTTCTAGCCAGGACACGGCTTTGCGAGCAGGTAAGAACCCAGCGGTGTTACTATGCTTGTTTGCTTGGAGTTCTGGTCTTCAAATAGGTAGGCGTATGCCTGCTGCCAGGCAACTTAAGGTTATCCGTAGTAGATTCATAGTCGTATTTGACTTCCAGCAGCTCATTAGGCTTCTAGGAAGGTAGGTTGAGTAATGAGTAGAAATTTGTTTGCACGGACATTGGCTACCAGATTGCTCTTTTCGATTTTCAACTACTAAGGTTTCTTTTATGTATCAATCGTGTACATGGGGCCTCTGAGTTTATGGTCAGTCTTCAATAGGACTTGGCGGAAGATCTCACCTCCCTTGCGACTAATTGTTGCATGAAACATGCGGTTCTGAACTCCCGCTACCTCATACTTCCGCCTATTTCCTGAGAGGCGAGTCTCTCTGTTGCAACAGCCGTTAGTTTTTTTCCGGATAAAATAAAAACTTATCATGCACACTGCATGTCGACTGTTAGGGCAAGCGGTTTGTATTTCACCCCCTTATAAATCTCCCTAGATGAACCTCAGAAAAGAGACAGTCACACAATTGCTGTTGTACAGTTGTTGCTCTTGCTAGGGCCTCGCGTTTTGTTGTTGGGTTGAGATGGTAGAGACCTAGTCCAAGTAACAGACACGTTTTCTTTCTTTTTTTTGGGTTTTTTTCTTCCCTTTTTCTTCCTTTCATTGTTTCTTGTTTTCTCTCTTTTTTATGGTTCTTTCGTTTTCTTTCCTTCGATCTATCTATCTTTCCTTCTCTCTTTGACTTTCTTTCTTTCTTTATTTCTTTCTTTTTTTTTCTTTTTCTAATTCTTCTTATTTTTCTTTCTCTATTTCTTTCTTTCTTTCTTTTCTTATTTCTTTCTCTTTATATTCTTTTTTCGTCCTGTATTTTTGTATTTCTTTCCTTTGTTTTGTTTTTCCTCACTAGCGAAAGTAACATATTCGATTCGTATTATTGGTATGCTCCAGTCGACCCAACTGTAAATAGGTACCATGCTTCTTTGTAATTAACGTATGCAGCTAGAAATCCTACTGGCAGTACAATTAAACTTTTAACACTTCATCCCCGACGACAGCAACGTCTGCTATATTACTAACTTGATCTTAACCGAAAATAACTCTTTGATATTAATTATCAATACTGGTTTGTAATTCTATTTAAAAAAACAACACCAAAACCATAATTTGTGGTCTGAGTTTGGTAATAAACCAGGATAAAATTCCATGTCCTCCATTAAGCATGGCAAATAAGGCTTATCCATTGTTGGCGAGGTAGGTGGGCGCTCGGGGCTGCTCCCCACCACAGCTCGCTTGGAGAGGAGAAGTACTTTTGCTTGATTCGCTCGTGATTTTCAGGGGAAAGTCCGCTAGAAAATGCAAATACTTTGGTCACATCAAGAGACACAACGGTCGCGAGAGGACGGTGATGGAAGGTATGGTGCCAGGCAAAAGAGGAAGGGGTAGACCAAGAAGACGATGGCACCAAGATATCGAGGAGTGACTGAGTATGACAGTGGCGGAAGCTGGTGTTTTCTTCGGAAGCTGGTGTTTTCAGACAGGTTGTGATGGGAGCGACGTTCTACAAAGGACATGCTACATGATGAGTCCACTATAATCGTGGAACATGGGGATATTGGTTGGGTAACCTTAGGAGATAGGGAGAGGGAGAGAGAGGGAGTCCTGGAGACCTTTCGTGGAACATAGAGATATTGGTTGGGTAACCATAGGAGATAGGGAGAGGGAGTCCTGGAGACCTTTCGTGGAACATATGGATATTGGTTGGGTAACCATAGGGGAGAGGGAGAGAGAGGGAGTCCTGGAGACCTTTCGTGGAACATATGGATATTGGTTGGGTAACCATAGGAGATAGGGAGAGGGAGAGAGTGGGAGTCCTGGAGACCTTTCGTGGAACATAGAGATATTGGTTGGGTAACCATAGGAGATAGGGAGAGGGAGTCCTGGAGACCTTTCGTGGAACATATGGATATTGGTTGGGTAACCATAGGAGATAGGGAGAGGGAGAGAGAGGGAGTCCTGGAGACCTTTCGTGGAACATAGAGATATTGGTTGGGTAACCATAGGGGAGAGGGAGAGAGAGGGAGTCCTGGAGACCTTTCGTGGAACAGGGATATTGGTTGGGTAACCATAGGGGAGAGGGAGAGAGAGGGAGTCCTGGAGACCTTTCGTGGAACATAGGGATACTGGTTGGGTAACCATAGGAGGGAGAGAGAGGGAGTCCTGGAGATCTTTCGTGGAACATAGGGATACTGGTTGGGTAACCATAGGGGAGAGGGAGAGAGAGGGAGTCCTGGAGACCTTTCGTGGAACATAGGGATACTGGTTGGGTAACCATAGGAGGGAGAGAGAGGGAGTCCTGGAGACCTTTCGTGGAACATAGGGATACTGGTTGGGTAACCATAGGAGTGGGAGAGTGAGAGAGAGGGAGACAGTGAGATGGGGGTAAGAGTGAGTGCGAGTGAGAGAGGGAGACAGCGAAATAGGGAGTAAGTGAGTGAGTGCGAGTAAGAGGGAGGGTGAGAAAGAGTAAAGGAAAATATCTGATAGAACGAGGGAGGGAGACAGAGTAAGTGGGAAGGGTGAGTGGGAGGGACATAGTGAGTGAGCGAGAGATAAAGAGAATGATGGAGTATGTGAGAGTGAAAGATAGAGAGAGTAAGAGATTGAGATAGAGGGAGTGAGAAAGGGATGCAGATTTAGTCAGGTACATTTATTAGAGAGAGATATATATAATAATTGAGAGAGTTAGAGCATGAGTGAGGGAGAGAGTGAAAGGGAGACATAAGGAATGAGAGAAAGAGAGAGAGACGTGCTTCATAAATGTGGAATGAGGCACGACCCCACCCACCCACTATCATTGCATCACGCCTCTGCGTTGTTGGGCCTTTGTCTATAGGGGGAAGGATTACAGGGCTCTTGCCCAGAAGTCGCCGAGAAGTGTAGTCTCATTTGGGATTTGTCCCCTCGCTTGGTGAAGGAATCTCTACCGTAAATGCTTCTTTCTTTCTGGCTTTCTTTCCGGCGTTCTTTCTGGCGTTCTTTGTGCTTTCTTTTTACCTTTCTTTCTGACGTTCTTTCTGGCTTTCTTTCTGGCTTTCTTTCTGGCGTTCTTTCTGGCGTTCTTTCTGGCGTTCTTTCTGGCTTTCTTTCTGGCGTTCTCTCTGGCTTTTTTTCTGGCTTTCTTTCTGGCTTTCTTTCTGGCATTCTTTCTGGCGTTCTTTCTGGCTTTCTACCTGGCATTCTTTCTGACTTTCTTTCTGGCTTTCTTTCTGGCGTTCTTTCTGGCTTTCTTTCTGGCGTTCTTTCTGGCTTTCTTTCTGGCATTCTTTCTGGCTTTCTTTCTGGCGTTCTTTCTATCTGTCTTTCTGGCGTTCTTTTTGGCTTTCTTTCTGGCATTCTTTCTGGCTTTCTTTCTGGCGTTCTTTCTATCATTCTTTCTGGCGTTCTTTTTGGCTTTCTTTCTGGCTTTCTTTCTGGCGTTCTTTCTGGCTTTCTTTCTATCATTCTTTCTGGCTTTCTTTCTGGCGTTCTTTCTATCATTCTTTCTGGCGTTCTTTCTGGCTTTCTTTCTGGCTTTCTTTCTGGCGTTCTTTCTGGCATTCTTTCTGGCGTTCTTTCTGGCGTTCTTTCTGGCGTTCTTTCTGGCATTCTTTCTGGCTTTCTTTCTGGCGTTCTTTCTGGCGTTCTTTCTGGCATTCTTTCTGGCTTTATTTCTGGCGTTCTTTCTGGCGTTCTTTTTGTCTTTCTTTCTGGCATTCTTTCTGGCGTTCTTTCTGGCGTTCTTTTTGGCTTTCTTTCTGGCATTCTTTCTGGCATTCTTTCTGGCTTTCTTTCTGGCGTTCTTTCTGGCGTTCTTTTTGGCTTTCTTTCTGGCTTTCTTTCTGGCGTTCTTTCTATCATTCTTTCAGGCTTTCTTTCTGGCTTACTTTCTGGCGTTCTTTCTGGCTTTCTTCATCTATTTCTTTCTGTTTTGTGATTCTCTTTTCTTCCTTTCATGTGATTCTATGTCCTTTCTTTCTTACTTTCTTTCTGGTGATTCTTTTTTCTTTTTTTCTTTTTTTTCTTGTGATTTTTTTTTCTTTCTTTCTTTTTTTCTTGTTATTCTTATTCTTTCTTTCTTTTTTTTCTTACTTTCTTGTGAACATTTTTTCTTCCTTTCTTGTGATTCTGTTTTCTTTCTTTCTTACTTTCTGTCTTGTGATTCTTTTTTCTCTCTCTTTCTTGTGATTCTTTTTTCTGTTTTTTTTGTGTTCTTGTTATTCTTTTTTTTCTTTCCTGTGATTCTTTTTTTCATTCGTTCTTTCTTGTGATTCTGTTTCTTTCTTTCTTTCTTCTTTTCTTTCTTGTGATTCTTTTTTCTTTCTTTCTTTCTTGTGATTCTTTTTTTTTCTCTTTCCTTCTTGTGATTCATTTGTATATCTTTCTTTCTTTCTTTCTTTCTTTCTGGTGTTCTTTTTGTCTTTCTTTCTTCTTTCTTTCTTCTTGTGATTCTTTTTTTCTTTCTTTCTATTTTGGTTTATGTGTCTTTCGACCAGGCACATCCTATTTCAGCACGACATTTTTAATGACCGGGTTTGCCTTCCCTCTTTCATCCCTAATCTTTTAGCCAGACTGCCTGGCTGCAATCTGTTTCTAGGGGCGCCGCTTGGAGACGAAATAGGGCATTGGTCAGTAATGGGTCACTGACTGATGTAAGCGGCCAACCATGAGTCTCTGGCTGTCCAGTTCATCCACTGCTTCATCTATGTCCCTGGTCAGTCTGACTGAATATTAAGGTGCCAGTATGGCAAGTTATTGGGCTATCGAGGGACAAGGTCAGGCTTTTCCCACAGTGACACTGCCGTCAATGATCAAGTGTTAGAGACTTCGTTGTACTAGATACCAGCTCATGACGAGGCGGAGTACCCAGTTAATTTCTTCGCTGTTTTGCCGTCACTGTCTCTATATCTTGTACCAATTTATATCTCAGTATACAAAGAATTTGGTCGTAAGAACGAGGATCAAACCTGAGCGATATACTATCGCTATACACAAGCACCCTAACCTTCTGCCACCTGAGACGCTCCCACTATGGATTAGAGAGGGAGGGGAGAGGAAGGGGGGTAGAGTTAATCAAAGTGTAAACATATCAAAATCGATATTTTGAGCCGACTTTTATATTTCAGATAAGACAGATCAATAAACATGAAATTTTGTGCTTTCTGTGAACTGTCTTCATCTAAATGTGTGCCATTATGTGTGATGTAAAATTGTTCTCAAAGAAGGTTCGTACAGGCTAAGTGATAGTGATGTCTGGTAGTCGCGATCAATCAAATTCGGGTAAGTCTTGCCTGGACCAAATCTGTGTCGATTGGGACAGATAGGAAGCCAGATCTAGAAACCATTTTTGAAAATTAGTAATTAGGGAGATGTGAGGAACTCGGCTGATAGGCCAAGGAAGATGTGAACAAGTAAACTGATAGGCCAAGGGAGATGTGAGAAAGTCAGCTGACAGGCCAAGGGAGATGGGAACAATTAAACTGACAGGCCAAAGGGAGATGTTAGCAAGGCAGCTGATAGGCCAAGGGAGATGTGAACAAGTAAACTGATAGGCCAAGGGAGATGTGAGAAAGTCAGCTGACATGCCAAGGGAGATGTGAGCAAGGCAGCTGATAGCCAAGGGAGATGGGAGAAAGTCAGCTGATAGGCCAAGGGAGATGTGAGTAAGTCAGCGGATAGGCCAAGGGAGATGTAAGCAAGTCACATGATATGCCAAGGGAGATGTGAGCATGTCAGCCGATAGACCGATCTAGTATTTTGTAAGTAGGGAGATGTCAGAAAGTCATCTGAAAGGCAAAGGGAGATGTGAACAAGTAAACTGATAGGCCAAGGGCGATGTGAGAAAGTCAGCTGACAGGCCAAGGGAGATGTGAGCAAGGCAGCTGATAGACCAAAGAATATGTGAGCAAGGCAGCTGATAGGCCAAGGGAGATGTGAGCAAGTCAGCTGATAGGCCAAGGGAGATGTAAGCAAGTCAGCTAATATGAAAAGAGATATGTGAGCAAGTCAGTTGAAAGGCCAAGGGAGATTTGAGCAAGTCAGCTAATAGGCCAAGGGAGATGTGAGCAAGTCAGCTAATAGGCCAAGGGAGATTTGAGCAAGTCAGCTGATAGGCCAAAGGAGATGTGAACAGGTCAGCGAACATTTCATGAAGTAACATAACATTGCGAAATGTTCACACTAGAACAGTACATAAAGTGACGCAACATAACGTAGCGAAATGTTCACACTATAACAGTACATAAAGTGACACAACATAACATAGCGAAATGTTCGCACTATAACAGTACATAAAGAAACACAACATAACGTAGCAAAATGTTCGCACTATAACAGTACATAAAGTGACACAACATAACGTAGCGAAATGTTCGCACTATAACAGTACATAAAGTGACACAACATAACGTAGCGAAATGTTCGCACTATAACAGTACATAAAGAAACACAACATAACGTAGCGAAATGTTCGCACTATAACAGTACATAAAGTGACACAACATAACGTAGCGAAATGTTCGCACTATAACAGTACATAAAGTGACACAACATAACGTAGCAAAATGTTCACACTATAACAGTACATAAAGTGACAACATAACGTAGCGAAATGTTCACACTATAACAGTACATAAAGTGACACAACATAACGTAGCGAAATGTTGGCACTATAACAGTACATAAAGTGACACAACATAACGTAGCGAAATGTTCACACTATAACAGTACATAAAGTGACACAACATAACGTAGCGAAATGTTCACACTATAACAGTACATAAAGTGACACAACATAACGTAGCGAAATGTTCACACTATAACAGTACATAAAGTGACACAACATAACATTTCATATGTTGTTATGAATGACCTCAATGAGTAGGCTTATTCTTTGTGCGCCCTCAATCGGCGAGTTGCAGTGGCTTTCATCAAATCCCGAGCGTGCTGATGAAGTCCTCCAGGCGGTTGTGCTATGTTTTGCTTCATCTGCCTGTCGCTCAATACTACGGGGATCACGTTGATCCCCATCTCATTAGCCAGACTTCCAAGAAGAACATTCCGTTTCCAGATAAGACGAAGCCGAGGTTTGGATCTTGACCAGTATATTTTGCCTGACCCTGACTAACAAACCAGATAGTTATATTTTGTCTGACCCTGACTAACAAACCTGATAGGTATATTTTGACTGACCCTGACTAACAAACCTGATAGGTATATTTTGCCTGACCCTGACTAACAAACCTGATAGGTATATTTTGCCTGACACTGACTAACAAACCTCATAGGTATATTTTACCTGACCCTGACTAACAAACCTGATAGGTATATTTTGCCTGACCCTGACTAACAAACCTGATAGGTATATTTTGACTGACCCTGACTAACAAACCTGATAGGTATATTTTGCCTGACCAGACGTTAGTCTTCCTCCCCATAAAATTACGTAATTTGACAAATCATTCATTGCATAAGGTAATATGCCATTACGTAACTTGACGCGCCATACTATTACACAACTTTGCCTAACATAACATTAAAATTACATACCTTAACATCATTAGTTAACCTAACTTTTTATGAAATTACACAACTTAACGACAGTAATAATAATAATAATACTACTACTACTAATAATAATAATAATACTAATAGTTGTCCATTGTATAATACGATGGCGACAGTATGAGGCATGTGCTGCGATCGGAGGTCCCACGTGACTTAGGGTCTGCCGCACCTGAGGCACGTATGTAAGAAGCCGGCCGTAATGACGTCATGTGTTTCTTTCTGACAGCTCGCTTTCTCTGGACCTCACCGATGAAGATCCGCTTGGCGGACTTATTTTCCGTGTCCAAGCACCACGTTATATATCTTGCATCCAGTATCCAGCGACATGGATTGCCTTGTCATTTGCCTCCAGCATGTCGCACCCATTGCATGTTTCCTGGAGGTTGGGGAAGGTCATCGGGTGGTCTAGGTCCTGTATTGCACCGCAATCACATGCGTCATCATATGTGTATCCCCATCGCTTCATATTCCTCTTGCACCGTGATACACCAGTTCGGAGTCTGTTCAGCCACTTCCATGTTGTGTATGGCAGATGATGTCCAGGAGCAGGTTCCTCCCGAAGTTCCATCTCCGGGGCCTGCACCAATTTGTGCCACCTCTCGATGCGGCGACTTTCAGGGTTTGTATGTATGGGGTTTGTTGTTTTTAGAAAGCTATATCTGGATTTGAGTCTTGTGCTCTGTACCTAATGTCCAAACATTGCGTGCCTTGGGTCGTGCTCCTGTTTTTCTCGTTCGATTTCTGCTGCGACGCTTCTTCGAATCTCAGGGGGTCCTATACCAAATATGGGATATATTTTATCAATGGTGGTTGGTTTTAGGCTCCCTGATACTATCCGACCCGCCTCATTTGTTGCTGTCTCAACTAATTTCGCATGGGCAGAGTTTTTCCAGACTGACACAGCGTATTCAGCTACGGAGAAATATAAGGCAAGTGTAGATGTCCGAAGGACTGATGGCTGTACCCCCCATGTTGTGCCGGTCAGTGTTCTGATGATATTATTTCTTGTGTGTATCTTACGCTTTGTGTCTTGGCAGTGCGTTATGTAGGGCAATGTGCTGTCTAATTTCACGCCTGAAATATTTGGCGAACTGAGAACCTCGTTTTACTTTTGCGTGCCAGGCTGGACGATTCTGTGCAAGCGTCTCCCAAGAGGTGACATCGAAGTAGAAACATTTCAGAGCCATTTTTGAGGAGTACGTGTAATGCTTCTTCTGTTTCTCTGATGATCGTCTGCTTGTTCTGAGCTAACCGTACAACTGCTGCTTCTGGAAGCGTCTGTCGGGGATGCGGGCAATATACTCTGTCCACCATACAAGGGCTCTCTGTAAGAACGTATGTATGCCCAACATTGATGACCTAGAAGAAGAGTTAAGCCAGCGAGCTCATTCTTTGTAACTTACGGACACCCTGTATGGAAATGATGGAGTTGCCTGGCGTGTCTGCTATACGATGTCCATGTTTGACAGGCATGAAGAAGACTGATTTTCACAACAGCACCATACTTCTCCTTCTTCTTTTCCTCTTCTTTTTCTTCTTCCTCCTCCTCCTCATCCTCCTCCTCCTTATCCTCCTTCTTCTCCTCCTTCTCCTCCTCCCCTCCTCCTCTTTCACATTCTCCCCCTCCTCCTCCTTCACCTTCTCCCCCTCCTCCTCCTTCACCTTCTCCCTCTCGTTCTCCTCCTCTTCCTCCTCGTTTTCCTCCTCCTCCTTCTCCTTCTTCTCCTCCTCCTTCTGCTTCTCTTCCTCCCCCTCCTCCTCCTCCTTCTCTTCCTTCTCATTCTCCTCTTTCTCCTCCTTTTCTTCCTTCTCCTCCCTTTCCTTCTCCTCCTTCTCCTTCTCATCTTCCTCCTCCTTCTCCACCTTCTCTTCCTCCTCCTTCTTCTTCTTCTTCGTTTATCCTCAGATGAAGGTCCCGATTTCCCTTACAATGTTTGATAATCTGTTTTGTCTCCACACAGGCTTTTGTCCACAGCGTCATACAACTTTCAATTGGGGGCGATACCTATTTATTGTCGTTACAAACATTCTCTTACAGTCTTCCAAACCTTAGGCTTGCAAAGGCAGTCCTGTTATTCACCTCAGAAACAATATTGGCTGCTCTGGTAAGTTTGCTTCTGAGATAGGTAAATAATGAACTGCCTGTCTGACGGCGGTTTACATTACTAAACTGAATACATCACAACCTTGTATAAATTCGCACATCATGACTAACATTGCATTATGTAACTTAACATAATATAACATGCCATAACATTGCAGAATATGACATTACATACGACAACATGACATTACGTAAACTAACATTACATTACTTTGCAGAACATTACATAAGCCAACATTACAGAAGTCAACATGCCATTACATAAGCCAGCATGAGCCAACATTACATAAGCCAACATTACAGAAGTCAACATGCCATTACATAAGCGAGCATGAGCCAACATTATATAAGCCAACATGACATTAGATAAGTCAACATTACATAAGCCAACATGACATTACATAAGCCAACATGACATTACATAAGTCAGCATGACATAAGCCAACGCGTCATTACAAAAAGTAAACATTACATAAGCCAACACAGCATTACATAAGTCAACGTGTCATTACATAAGCCAACATGACATTACACAAGTCAGCATTACATAAGCCAACATGCCATTACATAAATCAACATTACATAAGCCAACATGCCATTACATAAGTCAACATTACATAAGCCAACATAACATTACATAAGTTAACATGAGATAAGTCAACATTACATAAGGCTACATTACATAAGCCAACAATACATAACCAACATTTCATTACATGACATTTATGGCAAACAGAATGCAACTTCTCAGATCTTCTCTCTCCGTCCAATAAAATGAACACCATTAGAAACATACACTTTTGTATTGAACCGAGTTTACGCCATAGTTGACGTGTAAACTTTGTTGAATCTCATCCTAAATTCAATTGAGCAGCACTGTCTGTGCTGTTTGCTCGTGTCCTTTATTTGCGCCTGTCATTACTCGTCTAAAGTGCCTGTGATGTATTGGTCTGACACGGCTACCGTTTTACGTCTTATTCCAGCCTTCTCTATCGTTTCTAGATCTCTTCTCTCGTGCCACAGTTGGGAATTCTTGCACTGCACCAAAACCCAGCCCCCACACACATTCCATGTGGTCTCTAAGCTGTCCAGACACATTGACCATTCAATGACTTCCTGGCAACCTCACGAGTTGGAGAGTGACCAACGGATGCGGGACCCGGCTATCGATTTCAAAAGACCCCCTGAACTTAAGAAATCAGGTCTGAGCCTCTCTGTATTTAAGGCTTTAGATTTGAACCCAAACCAATCATTGTCTTATCACAGGTTTTAGCGTCTATAATAACCAAGGCAGGAATGTGGTAGTACAGCGGTCAGCTCTGGACTGAGGTCTCTTGGACGATTCAAAACTTTCGTACAAAATAAAGTATGTTTCCCTTGTTTCCTTTCCAGAACAGATATTGCAGTCTGGGATGAAGCGTTGAAAACTTCACTGTGCAGTCTCAACTGTTTGTCAGGTCATATGGTCTTTCCCGTTCCCGATGTCATGTCTCCAACAGTAAACCAGGTACCCATATACATATGGATTGACATGATAGTATCTACATCAGATAGTGAACAGTCACTCATCCGCCCTGATTTAGGTCAGTCACCTCTCTGCTCTGACTTAGGTCGGTCACCTCTGTGCTTTGATTTAGGTCAGTCACCTCTGTGCTCTGATTTAGGTCAGTCATTTCTACTCTCTGATTTAGGTCAGTCACCTCTATGCTCTGATTTAGGTCAGTCACCTCTGTGCTCTGATTTAGGTCAGTCATTTCTACTCTCTGATTTAGGGCAGTCATCTCTATGCCCTGATTTAGGCCAGTCACCTCTCCACTCTGATTTAGGTCAGTCACCTCTCTGCTCTGATTTAGGTCAGTCACTTCTCTACTCTGATTTAGGGCAGTCATCTCTATGCCCTGATTTAGGTAAGTCACCTCTCCACTCTGATTTAGGTCAGTCACCTCTCTGCTCTGATTTAGGTCAGTCACTTCTCTACTCTGATTTAGGCCAGTCACCTCTATGCTGGGATTTAGATCAATCATCTCTTCACTTTGATTTAGGTAAGTCACCTCTCCGATCTGATTTAGGTCAGTCACCTCTCCGATCTGATTTAGGTCTGTCACTTCTCTGCCCTGATTTAGACCAGTCTCCTCTATGCTCTGATTAAAGTCAGTCACTTCTACACTCTGATTTAGGTCAGTCACTTATATGCTCTGAATTAGGTCAGTCACCTCTTCGCTCTGATTTAGGTCAGTCACCTCTTCGCTCTGATTTAGGTCAGTCACCTCTCCGCTCTGATTTAGGTCAGTCACCTCTCGGATCTGATTTAGGTCAGTCACCTCTCTGCTCAGATTAAGTCAGTCACCTCTATGCTTCTGGATTCCCAACTCGACATTGGACTGTGCTGATAGATTCCCGACTCGGATTTGAGCAGAGCGGGGTGCGCTCAACGAGGCATTGCGAGAAGCATGTCCCAAGTCCATGTGCTAAACTGAAACACGGCAGGACGAGCAGACGCGGGACACACTCGAGATTCTGTGGGTTAGTGGAGGTGGTATCTCTCCAGGGCTCGGTGCCAGCTCGGCACTGCACTGCGCCGTGTGTAATCAACATATCCCAGCGCTGAGAGTTGCCCAACTCATCATAGCAGAGCTCTGAGAGTGGCTCAACTCAGCATAGCAGAGATCTGAGAGTGGCTCAACTCAGCATAGCAGAGCGCTAAGAATTGGCCAGCTAAGCATGGTACAGCGCTGAGAATTAACCAAACTCGGCAATACACCCCGAGAAATCGGTTCTTTTGCGCATCTAAAACACGGTTGGAAGCGAACGAAGGACTCTCTCTGGGGACCCACGTGTTGGATAAATTGGTAAAAAGCCCTCCAGGAGCTCCTCAGAACTGTTTGAGCTCGGGGTTCGACATAGCACACGGTCGAATACATCACTCTCCCATCTGTGGTCCAGAAGCAACCTCCCACCTAACTCATGTTTGACCGGTGTGGGAATAAAAACCACAGAAAACCCCACTAATCTAGCACTACTAATCTAGCACTACTAATCCTACCACTATTATTCTATCACTATTAATCTAGCACTACTAATCCTAGCACTATTAATCTATCACTACTAATCTAGCACTACTAATTCTAGCACTACTAATCCTAGCACTACTAATCTAGCACTACTAATCTAGCACTACTAATCCTAGCACTACTAATCTATCACTACTAATTCTAGCACTACTAATCCTAGCACTACTAATCTATCACTACTAATCTATCACTACTAATCTAGCACTACTAATTCTAGCACTACTAATCCTAGCACTACTAATTCTAGCACTACTAATCAAGCACTACTAATCTAGCACTACTAATCCTAGCACTACTGATCTAGAATCCCCAAGAGGTCATCGCGTAGGGAAGCTTATTAAAAAAGATAAGAAGAAGAATATAACAACATACAATAATAAATATTGACCATTACCTGTGTATGGATAGCCCTCAGTCCCCGTCTATCTGAACTCAGTAACCTGCAGCCTTTGGCTGGACCAGATCCGGTGCCGAAAATGTCGGGCAGTCTATCAAAAAACTAAAAATGATATTCCGCGGCCTTCGATGGGTGATAAGTTATAATCAGGTACAGCAGGGCGATATTAGTCCCTTGTATCGATTTACCTGTGTCTATATGTGTCTGTATGTGTGTATGTGCATGTGTATATATATATGTATGCACACGAGTGCTACAGGGGCTCGAAAAGAGTAATGCAAATATAAGAAATTAAAGTTACACAAAAATAAATATATACATAAATGTATATATATATATATATATATATATATATATATATACATATATATATATAGAGAGAGAGAGAGAGAGAGAGAAAGAGAGACAGAGAGAGAGTATTATTGGTAAAATAATTACTCGCGTTTACCAATTTGGAAATTGGCACAATATTATGATATTACAGTTGCATTCACAAAACCTGAAATCCGTATTATCTGTTCACGTATTGTTAGGAACTATTGACAAAACCGCTATGAAAATTGAAATGTATGTGCAATGGACTCATTTTGTTTTGAGATTTTAAAGAGAGTTACTTTCTTATATTTATTGTGCTTGGTTGTATGACAGTTCTACATTATTGACGACAATCTTGTCAACTCTGATGAACATTTCATTTACTTGTTCAGTTCAGTTTAGTTCAGTTCATCCCGTAACCCATCAGGTCGTTGAGGCACACATGAAGACATGAAAAACCCACGCCAGCTCTCTCTGTCTGTCGCCGCCTGACGTATCTCACCGGGACGAAGGCCTGACCACTCAGTGATGTTGTCCACCCATCTCTTCCTTGGACTTCCTCGCCCTTTCTGTCCCGGTACGGATCCAAAGAGTATCGAGTTGGGAATTGCGTTGGACCTCGCGACGTGCCCGCACCAGGCCATTTTTCGTCTTTTGATAGTTGTGAACAGATCTTCAAAAGGACCAATAGCGTCTTCAACTCTCTTACGGATGTCTACGTTCGTGACACGATCCTTATATGTAACATTTAGGAGTTTTCTATAGCACCGCATTTCCATTGCACGTATCCTGCCCTGGATATCTGCTGTAATGGTCCAGGTCTCGCAGGCATACATAAATATTGATAGCACCAAAAAGCGCAGTAGTCTGACTTTTATGCCGAGGGCGAGGCGCTTGTCTCGCCAAATAGGTTGCAGCCTAGTCAGCGCCGCTGTTGTTTGTGCTATTCTGGCAATTACCTCTGGCTTCGAACCCTCTCCGCTGATCAATGATCCAAGATATTTGAAACGTTTCACCACCTCAAATACCTGCCCATTTGCCTCAATGACAGATTGAAACCCTGCAACGTTATTGGTCATGAGCTTTGTTTTATCAGCATTTATTTCCATACCAAAACTCAGGGCCTTTCTATCCAATCTACCAATTACTTGTGCAGAATTAAAAAAACTTCATTCAAAGAGTAGGTCTGCTTGTCGGCTCTGTGAACCCCTGGTTCAAGTCTGGAACCTTCTGACGTTGTCACTGAAAGCCAAGCTATGAATTGACATAATTTGCATGGTCCCAGTCGTACTGTACGGTTCTGAAACCTGGATTCTTCTGCAGGGCCATCAGATGCGTATTGAAGTCGTTCACGTGCGCAACTAAAAGCGCATTGTTACAATCAACTGGTATGTGTGGGTCTTAAGCGACAGGTATGTGTGGGTCTTAAGCGACAGGTATGTGTGGGTCTTAAGCGACAGGTATGTGTGGGTCTTAAGCGACAGGTATGTGTGGGTCTTAAGCGACAGGTATGTGTGGGTCTTAAGCGACAGAATCACTTTACGTTCACCGTGCTGAACCATCGCTGTGTAGTCTGATTTGGACAAATGACCCGTGATGCCTAGGACGTCTCGCCTACCAGCTCCTAAAGGGTGCATTGAACATCAAGGAAGAGAAACTACCCTCTCCGCCATTACCCCGCCCCCGCAGCCGTCCACGCACCGCATGGGTAGATCAAATCAGAAAGATATCATCCTAATTGCATGCGGCCTGGGACTCAGCCATTCGTCGTGCTTATGGACAGTTGGCGTGACAGGTTCAGTGTCGAATGAGCTGACTACATACCTTCCTTCCTACCTACCTACCTGCATGTCTGTCTGTCTGTCTGTCTTTCTGGCTACCTACCTAATACCTACTATACCTACCTGTTTGTCTGTCTTTCTGTCTGCCCACCTACGTTGATACCTACCTACATGTCTGTCTTGCTGACTGTCTACCTACCTACCTACATGCCTTCCTGTTTGTCCGTCTTTCTGTCTGTCTAATTACCTATATATCTAACTACCTGTCTGTATGTCTGTCTGTCTATATACCTACATACTTACCCACATACCTACATAAATGCATGTCTTTCTGTCTGTCTACCTACATACCTACTTAACTATATACCCACCTACCTACATACCTACCTACCTACCAATGTTCTGCCTGTCTACGTACCTATTTACCTTACTACATAACTACCTACCTACTACACTTCATACCTTCCTACCTTCCTAGTTACATACCAACCTACCTACTTACCTTCCTACCTACCTATACGCCGTTAATAAAAAAAATTTAAAAAATATCATCTGTAGAAGCTGTTTTGACCTTAATGCGACTAAATTAAACATACATTATTTATAGTTCACAGCAGAGTAGTTCTGGGTTGGGAATAATAAAATCACTGTAACCTTTCCAGCATGTAGTAACGCAGGCACTCGTGCATGCACACACACACACACACACTACACACACACTATAGACACACACTACACTCACACACTACACACACACACACTACACACAGGCACTCGTACATGCACACACACATACTACACACACAGGCACGCGTACATGCACACACACTACACATACACACAGGCACGCGTGCATGCACACACACACACACACACACACAGGCACGCGTGCATGCTCACACACACACAGGCACGCGTGCATGCCCACACACACACAGGCACGCGTGCATGCACACACACACACAGGCACGCGTGCATGCACACACATACACTACACACACAGGCACGTGTGCATGCACACACACACACACACACACTATACACACACACAAGGCACGCGTGCATGAACACAAACACAATACATACACAGGCACGCGTGCATGCACACACACACATACACACAAAGGCACACCTACATGCACACACACACACTACACACTAAACACACAGGCACGAGTGCATGCACACACACACACACACATTATACACACACACACACACACAAAGGCACACGTACATGCACACTATACACTACACACACAGGCACGCGTGCATGCACACACGCACACTATACACACACACACAAAGGCACGCGTGCATGTACACACACACACACTACACACATACACACACAGGCACTCGTTTATGTACACACAGAACACAGCATGCTTTCTCTTTTTCACACGTTTCTCTCTCTTTCTCTCTCTCTCTCTCTCTCTGTCTATCCCTCCCTCACACTTTCTTTCTCTCCGACACACAGACAAAAAGAATGAGAAACGAGAACAACACAGACGTTGATTGGAACTGTCATCACTGATCACTACACCAAGGCAGAGCTATCGAACATAGAATACCTTGACCTTGGAATCATTCTAATCCGACCGCCATTAAACACAGGCCGGCCTCATGACATCTATGACTGAATGTGTTAGCGACAGACAGCTTACCTCTTGCGGTTATATATAACTGCTTTTCCTACAATCTGCCTGCTGTTCATTCCTGAGGGCCAGAACACTCCTCATTTCGTATGTACGTTATTTGGTGTTGTGATCTCTAGTATCGACACGCTCCAGCCAACCTAGCTGTAAATGAGAACCGTACCTGGTTTACAGTTGGGTGGGGTGGGGGGTTAACGAGGAAGGAAATTGGTACATGCACCTCAAAATAACTTTACTGGATACTCATTTAAGACATCTGTTGAAGGAGATACAATTCTGACTATAAATAACAACTGTCTTTCAGGTAGTCTGGGGACGGTCAAAGCTGTATAGAACCGAGTGTCTACGTCGGTTAAGTAGGAGAATGACCTGACGAGAATGTCCGTCCTAAGTACACGGAGACTGCGACAGGAGGGATCGATGATGGGTCGTCAACATATCAAGGCCGCCGAAACGGAACATTAATGTGTGAGGCACACTAGAGACGTACCTGGACATGACATAAGATTATAACTGGGAACCATGTACTATGGAAGAGATCAGGGCCATACCACAAAAGAGATCAGGACCTCACCATGAAGATATCAGGGCCTCGCCATGGGGGAGATCAGGGCCTTACCATGGGGGAGGTCAGGGCCTCACCATGGGGGAGATCAGGGCCTTACCATGGGGGAGACCAGGGCCTCAACATTTAAGAGACCAGGGTCTCATCATGTATGTACCCTACCATAGAATAGATTGGGACCTCATTATATATACACCCCACCATAGAATAGATTGGGACCTCATTATATATACACCCCACCATAGAATAGATTTGGACCTCACTATATATACACACCACCATATAATAGATTTGGACCTCACTATATATACACACCACCATATAATAGATTTGGACCTCACTATATATACACCCTACCATGAAATAGATTGGGACCTCACTATATATACACCCCACTATAGAATAGATTTGGACCTCACTATATATACACCCTACCATAGAATAGATTGGGACCTCACTATATATACGCACCACCATAAAAGACATTGGGATATCACTATTTAAACACACTACCATGTGAGATATTGTAGTCTCACCATGTACACCCTGCCTCAGGCACTGGAAGGACAAACAAGTACACATGGCTGTACTGATGCTCGCTGATCCTTTGGGAAAACATCTCCTGTATATATTAACAAGGAAGGCAACAGTGAAGAACTGGACAACGATATTTAAAGAATCACATGAGTTAACGCAACAATATGCGCCTGATCTGGTCTCGGAATAACTTTCGTTAACTCACGCCCTTCTTTAAGCATCGTTGTCCAGTTCTTCACTGTTCTCTTCGACACACTTTTGTCACCATACACTGCTTGCATTCTGCGATGAATGTCAACTGGTTGACATCCTTCGGCTGTTAGAAACCGAATCACCTCTCGTTTATCAACTCTGGACGGATTCCGTGTCACACCCTCCATGTTTTCAGCGGTCTGCTGAGGAAACTGAATCGGAGAATAATGCTATTTTGCAAACTTGACGGTTGGTATGCGCTGTTTACATCAGAAGTGACATTATCATGCGCATCGTACGTATGTTCACTTGTTGCAGTTTGGTCCGGTTTCATTGAATACGCCTCGTATATATATATATATATATATATATATATATATACACATACACACACACACACATATTTAAGACAATTAAATATCGTTAACACATTGCCCCCAAAACCTACAAGAAGATTATACATGTGGACAGTCCAGGAGATATACTAAGAAAACAGAATGTAGTCTTTATGATAAAGGCAGATTCTAAAATAAAGCAAAGATGAACGAAGACCCTATGAACGCACTAACAACACCAAAGCCCATCCCTACTGTACGAAAACCTACCTGGAGGCAGCATATATTTCCGGAGGTGGTAGAAAATATACCAGGTATTGGAAACAAAAACAGCCAGACTGAAAAAGAAAGAAGAGATACAACCCTGAGGTACATAACGAAAAACTACCCAAGCATGGACTGGACCCATGCATACACTGACGGTTCTGTAACAAACACAACACAGAACCGAGGGGCAGGGGTATTCCTGAGTCTACACAATGGCAGAAAAATAACACTATCAGTGGCAACTGGAAAATACACGAGCAATTTCAGAGCGGAGGCAGAGGCACTGAGGGCTGCAGTAGAAGAAATTGTGACAGGTCAAAGGAATGAAAGCCACACAGTCCTGCTTACAGATGCCCTGGCCGTAGACACAGGACTAAAAGCCAGAAAAATACTGAACTTAATGATTTAAGAGCAGTACTCTGTCAACTATGCCAGCAGTCCGCACCAAAAAGAGTAGTGGTACAGTGGGTTCCATCCCACTGTAACATCCAAAGCAACGAGGAGGCAGACAGACTGGCAAAAGAAGGTGCAAGACTACCACAACCAGATACTAGTGTGACCTACGAAGAGTCAAAAAGGCTTATTAGAGCTAGATACATGGCCAAATGGGAAACAGAACATACTGGCTACACAAAAAACGATGCCTATTACCAGATGAACAGAAGAGAGCAGGTTGTGGTCTTCAGACTTCGCACTGGTCACAATAGACTGAGGTACCACCTATTCAACAAATTGAAGATAGGTGGCACTGACGAATGCTCGTGTGGTACCGCGAAAATGACCACTGAGCATTTGCTGCAAAACTGCTGCAAAACTGCCCGACATACGAGAGAGCAGATGTGGCCATCACCAGTGCCAACACTAGACAAGCTCTATGGCAGTGTCGACAGCCTCAGGATGACCGGTGCTTTTTTCGAAAAAATACAGGTTGACGTCTGACAGCGTACGAAGAAGAAGAAGAAGAAGAAGATTATAAAATGGTCGAACAAAAAAGCAATAATATCGATCACAAACATGTAGGGATCAAAATAGACATCAACCTGAAAACTATAGAACGAAGAGATGCAAAGGACTCACACATATTGATCTTTCAAGGAGTGAGTCATTCAACAGAAATATCTAGTGAAAGTCAACAATAAATGTGCTGGTCTACTAGGCTGGACAATAACAAAGGCATTGGAAAACAAACTAAATGCATTTGTAGTATAAGTGTCTTAGAAAAATGTTGAACATTGGTTGGGAGAAATTCATATCCAACAAAACAATTAGAAACATCACCAATCAACAATTTGTTTTATTCAATCAGGAAAAAAGAAGGGGTCATTCATGTTCTTAGAATTGACAGCAACAGACTTCCTCTGCAGGCGTTTATGTGGTCACAGTCTGGCAGCAGGAAAAGAGGGAGAGAGAAACTATCCACAGAAAAATCGTTAGAGAGGGTTCCACTATGGGTTTGAACAACATTCATGAACTGAAAAGAGTGAAGTCACGCAGATCAAACTGAAGAGCTCTAGTTTCTGCCTTATGTGCCATGTATGGTACTTAGAGAACACATATTGACTGACTGTCAGGAAGCGTGGAGCATTGAACAAGCGGAGCGGCAGAAGAGAATGGAAACACAATGGAGGACTGTGTAATAACAAAGTTGGAAGCAGACAATATAACCGATAAAAGGGTTCACGAAATATACATAGTGGTTGACAGACGACATCTGAAACAAAATGAACTATAAAAGGGGGATAGAGATGGTGAGCAGCGCATGCGTTGCAGTGGTCAGCGACCCATAGCTGCCTGCTAGCGTTAGGGCCAGCAAACCAGAGCTGCCAAGACCCTTCTACACCTCCACGCGGTGATCCCGGATAACAGGCTGCAGCAGGGACGACTGGCTAAGGAGAAGGGATCGAAGAGGGAATGCTAACCCGGTAATCAAAAAATACTTGCTGAAGTCGGATGTGTTGGACCGAAAGGTGCAAATATCGCAGTCAAGCTGTAAACTACGACACAACACATTCAGTTCTCTGGACTACATTCTGCTACTTAAGCCCTTTCAGTGTTTGGTAGCGGGAGATTGAGAACGAACGAAGGCAAGCCAAGCCATATATAAAAGGATATAGCAAAAAGACTGTCAAAACATCTGGTACTGAGCAAGGCCATACTTGCAAGGATACTGGACAGAATCAACATACAAGGTAATACAAGATATGGGGGGAGAGCAGAACATAGGAGCTATGTGTGCATCGTCGGTGATTCGATGAGGATGCTCAAGAAGGCGGAATCAAGTTAAGGGCGGTAGGAGTTGGTAAGGCGGTCAAGGCTGCAGAGTCGCCTTCATACTCGTTCCGGGTCATGCATGGGTCGAAGGGGACGAGAGAACTGATAGGTTGGCGGGTATAGCTTTAGTGGAGGGAGGGAGGAGTACAGCTATGGTAGGGGATGGGAGGAGTACAGCTATAGTGGATGATGTGAGGGGTGGGGGGGGGGAGATCAATGGACAGAGCCGATATCCTGAACTCCTTTAGGACATTGGCTGGAAGGAAAATTCGGAAGTTGATCCAGAATCTACGTCCCTGGCGCGACTTGTTGAATTGGGTGTGTAATGAGGGGCGGCGAGGAAGGAACACCACACGGGGATCCAAAGACGTCTAGTTAACCAGCATAGGACAGGAACGGTCAGTCATCACGTGCTGGCAGACAAACTAAGGATAAGATCCGAGAGCGTGTGGACTTGTCCCGGGTGTAATGAAAATGAGCCAACCACTAACTAAACTAAACTAAACTAAACTAAACTAGACTAGACTAGACTAGACTAGACTAACTTTAACTTTAACTTTCCTAACCTAACATAACCTAGCCAACTAAAGAGGTATGTACATAGAAATAAAGCAACGTTCAAACACGACAAATATAGGCCAAGAAGAAACATGTATTAAGGATAAAAATGGACCGTCTTTCTGAATCAGAAGAAACATCAAACAGGTGGACTGAATATATAAATGAACTGTTCGATGGCACCAGAGGTATCAAGCCATCAACATTTAATAATGACGGACCCAGCATTCTCATATCACGAGTAAAGACAGCAATAAAAGATACGAGCAAGGGCAGAGCAACAGAGGTGGACATAATAAATAAAGCATTAATAGAGGCTCTAGAGAAATTCGTCGTAGATCAAATCACTGAGATGTGTAATGGCATCTACGATACAGGATCTGAAAACGAGAGACGTGATTACATGTGAGAGAATTAGACGTAGAATAGACAAGGGTGTTCCGGGTGAGCAGTTTGGATTCGACAAAACAGTAGAACTAGAGAAGTGATATTGTATATGAGAAAACGAGCAGATAATATATTGAAGAACAAACAATTATTGATATGTCTTTTATAGACTACAACACGGCCTTTGACAGAGTTCAAGGTGAGAAACTTGTTAACTCCTTCTCGCCATAATATTTTGGACCTATGGATACATTTATTCTTTAATTGTAATCTTCTACTTAGAAGTTATCATTATTGTCGTGTAGCATTTCCTTTGTAGAACGTCGCTCGCATGACAGCTTGTCTGCAGGGAACTCAGTCTTCCGGCCTGCTCCAAGGTCAAATCCAGCGTCTCTTTGATATCCAGAGTCCATCGTCGTCTCGGTCGACCCCTGCCTCACTTCCCAGTGACCATGCCCTCCATAACCACTCTATCCAGTCCATTTTGTCGTTTGACGTGATCAAAAAGCCAGTTTTTTGGTCATTGCATCATTTATGAGCCAATCCCCCCATCACGTTCAGGTCTTGCCGGGTGGGTTTATTTGTTTCTTTCTTTGTCCACGGATTTTTTCAGGACTTTTCTGTAGCATTGTGTCTCAAAAACACCGATCTTTGCCCTTAATGCGTTTGTAATAGTCCATGTTTCACATCCATAGGTTGCCACAGTAAAAATGCATGTTCTTAGGATCTTTAGTTTTTAGAAGTACAGTATCAAAAAAAGGGAAGTAACATGCCCTTTATAGAACCTGGCTGCTTTCAACCGTCACCTGTTTGGCTGTTACTCATTTCTTGGCAAGTGTGCAATACGGTAGGTTGTCATTACTTTCCGTACGTGTAGAAACGAAAAAAATACCCACGTCTTCCAAACTGGACACGAGCGTGATTCGAACCGGGTGCGTTGGGATTGTGTAACGAACGCTTCACCCCTAAGCCACGCAACCACCAGAAGTACAGGTGCATTTATAAATGTAAGAGAACGTGGTATAGAGAAAGTTCTATGTCAGTCAATGTATGACTTTTTCTTAAGTCAGTACATCCGCTTTATGGTATTATAGGACAATTTAAGAGCCGAAATATCGGCTTTACGGACTGAATCAGCTAAATGTATGAGAAGCGGTATGGATTGAATAACCATAAAAATACTTAGTAACCTAGTAACTTAGTAACAGAGTATAGAAGATACGAAATTGAAATCAAGAAAACAATAGAGATGACTAAACCTGTTTCATCAACATGAGTCTGAACAAACTCTGCCCATGCGAAACAAGTTGACACAGCAACAAATGAGGCGGGCTGGATCGTATCAGGGTGCCTAAAACCCACCACGTCGATAAAATATACCCCATATTTGGTATAGGACAACCCGAGATTCAAAGAAGCGTTGCAGCAGAAATCGAACGAGAAAAACAGGAGCACGACCCAAGGCACACAATGTTTGGACATCAGGTACAGAGCACGACCCAAGGCACCCAATATTTGGACATCAGGTACAGAGCACGACCCAAGGCACCCAATGTTTGGACATCAGGTACAGGGCACAACCCAAGGCACACAATGTTTGGACATCAGGTACAGAGCACGACCCAAGGCACACAATGTTTGGACATCAGGTACAGAGCACGACCCAAGGCACACAATGTTTGGACATCAGGTACAGAGCACGACCCAAGGCACACAATGTTTGGACATCAGGTACAGAGCACGACAAAAGGCACACAATGTTTGGACATCAGGTACAGAGCACGACCCAAATCCAATATAGCTTTCTAAAATCAAGAAAGCCGACACAGGCAAGTCCTGAAAGTCGCCAAATCGAGAGATGGCATAAATTGATGCAGGCCCCGGAGATGGAACTTCGGTATAAACTTGCTCCTGGATATCATCTACCATACACAACATGGACGTCGCTGAACAGACTCCGAACTGGTGTATCACGGTGCGGGATCAAGATGCTGAGCAGCGCATGAGCTGCAGTGGTCGTCGACCCATAACTGACTGCTAGCGTCAGGGTCAGCGAACCAGAGCTGCCAAGACCCTTCTAAACCTCCACGCGGTGATCCTGGATAACAGGCAGGGCAGACTGGCTAAGGAGAAGGGATCGAAGAGGGAATGCTAACCCGGTACTCAAAAAATGCTTGCTGAAGTCGGATGTGTTGGACCAAAAGGTGCAAATATCGCAGTCAAGCTGTAAACTACGACACAACGCATTCCGTTCTGTGGACTACATTCTGCTACTTAAGCCCTCTCAGTGTTTGGTAGCGGGAGATTGAGAACGAACGCAGAAGAAGTATCACGGTGCAAGAGAGACATAAAGAGAAAGGGATACACAGATGATGACACATGTGACTGCGGTGCAATACAGGACCTAGACCACCCGATGACCTGCCCCAACCTCAAGGAAACTTGCAGAAATGAAACATGCTGGAGGCTAATGACACGGCAATCCATGTCGCCGAATACTCGATGCATACTATATGATGTGATGCATGGACACGCACAGACAGAGAACATGAGTCACATACAAACATCCAAACATGTAACTCGCAACAAATTGTAACCGAAGATGACCAGATGCCGTGCATACTCGTTACTGTGTGACGTAACAACATATGTATGTATGCATGCATGCATGTATGTAGGTATATATGTATGTGTGTGTGTGTGTGTGCGTGCGTGCGTGCGTGCGTGCAGGAAGGAAGGAAGGAATGAAGGTATGTATGTATGTATGTATGTGTGTGTGTGTGTGTGTGTGTGTGTGTGGGTCCGTGCGTGCGTGCGTGATATATATATATATATGTGTGTGTGTGTGAGTGTGTTTGTAAATATGTATGTGCGCACACGCACACACATATACATTTCAGCAGTCAAATCTGACGTGTAATTTATCAAGGTCTTCGGGTTGGTCGGATGGATAGGCCTAATTCCACTTGCACGCGCGAGTGTCCATCTTGTATGAGCGGAGTAACGTCACAGGCGAGAAAGTCTTCTCAGAGGTCATCTAATATCAATCGTGAAGGTCCAGGGAGTCGCTCCACGCACTGTCAGCGCTAAATGTAGTCATTAACTGTGTTAAATTTGCCGAAAACGTGGGTGCCAGATAGAGAAGTTTCCCCGGCTGCTGATTGGCTGTCTGGCTGTAAAATGTTGTCATGTGACCTCCTCTCGCAATGAGAGCTATTCTGTATTACAACATTTAATAACAAATATGAAAGTCATCAATTCACCGTTCATAACCAATATCAATGTTTTCAACATCACACCAAGTCATTAAGTCACAAAACACCATTCTTCTTCTTCTTCTTCTTCTTCTTCTTCTTCTTCGTACGCAGTCAGACAGTAACCATTATTTTTTCGAAAAAAGCGGCGGTCATCCTGAGGCTGTCGACACTGCCATAGAGCTTGTCTTGTGGTTCCACTGGTGATGGTCACATCTGCTCTCTCTGATCCTCGTATGTCGGGCAGTTCTGCAGCAGATGCTCAGCGATCATTTTCTCGGTACCACACGGGCATTCGTCAGTGCCACCTATCATCAATTTGTTGAATAGGTGGTACCTCAGTCTATTGTGGCCAACTGGTAATAGGCATCGTTTTTAGTGTAACCAGTATGTTCGGTTTCCCATTTGGTCATGTATCTGGCTTTGATAAGCCGTTTTGACTCTTCGTACGTCATACTAGTATCTGTTTGTGGGAGTCTTGCACCTTCTTTTGCCAGTCTGTCTGCCTCCTCGTTGCCTTGGATGTTGCAGTGTGATGGGACCCACTTTATCACTACCCTTATTGGTGCGGACTGCTGGCATAGTTGACAGAGTGCTGCTCTTAAGTCATTCAGCTCAGTGTTATTCTGGCTTTTTAGCGCTGTGACTACGGCCAGAGCATCTGTAAGCAGGACTGTATGGCTTTCATTTTCTTAAAACACCATTCATAAATCAACATTAATAAATTAATTTCAAATTAACTGTTCACAATTACACATTGTCCAAAATTTCACCAACATTAATATTCTCAAATTCACATTGATACATTGTCCAGTATTGCTTCAACATTATTATTCTAAAATTCACCGTTCACAATCACAGATTGTCCAACATTTCTCCGACATTAATATTCTCCAGTTCACCATTTACAATCACACACTGTCCAAAATTTCTTCATCATTAACATTCTCAAATTCACCATTCAGAATCAATCACAGATTGTCCAACATTCCTCTAACATAAATATTCTCACATCCTACATTCACAATCAAAGCCAACAAAGAATATGAAACAGCTTGAAAGTTAATGAAAGAACGGAAGCATCAAGGGAGAAGAAGAAAGAGAAGATTAAATGGAGATAACCGTATTGAATGGATGGACAAGAATGAGAATGTGAAAGAGATATAAGAGTAATGGCGCTGAGAGATGCTTTAAAAATCATTTGTCCATATTGACACGGCTGTGCTTGGCTACCTTACGGACGCACATCAAGGCCGAAAACTGTCAGATTTTGCTGACAACGTTGTCAGAATTGTTGCCCCTTACGGGCAGAACGAAATGGATTTCAGTGGAAACGTTTGTTTTGGTCCTGATAGGGTGGGAGTTCTGTACGCTTCGGCACAAACCTTACAGGGGCACGAATTCCTAGGGTAAATATTGGTCGTCTGTCGGATTTCAGTCCAAAATGGTTTGTGGGTTAAGGTGAGCTTGTCTTACTCTTCATTGTGTTGACGTTGATTTCAGTCTGTCCAAGAAAGCGAAATAAAGGAGAAAGGGATTTACTGTGTGAGTGGTTGATTCTAGAAACTCGAGGAGGAAATCCAAGACTTGGGGACATTTGGTTATCGGTGTGGTCTGATGGGGTGCCTGTGTGTGTTTGTGTGTGGAAAGACTTCTTCTTGTTCTTAGTTCGTTCTCAATCTCCCGTTACCAAGTCCTGAACAGGACGTTGCAAGTAGCAAGATGTAGTCCGGAGATAGGAATGCGTTGTGTCACTAGTTTATAGTATGACTGCGATATTTGCACCTTTTGGTCCGACACATCCGTCTTCAGCAGGTGGAAAGACTATTTTCAGTTAAAACACTAACCCGCACACATTTCAGTCCGTCTTATAATTCGCCTCTTGTTTCACAAAAGAAATATCAGCCTTCGCTCTGACATCACCTGAATGGTATTGTATCTAGAGTTTTGTGAAACCCAGAAGGCTACTTGGCTTTGTATGAATGGTGTGGTATCCGTGCAATGATTTGGAGAGTATTCTACCTCGAGGGACTGTGTGGTTATTATTAATTGCAGGATGACCTCATCTCGAGGGCTGTGTCGTTCTGACGCAAGTGCTGTAGTTATTTATTTTTGTATTGAGGTCTGTCGAGGTAATCGCTTAAATAAAACTACATGATCCACTCTGATCAGATGATTTGGTGTTGGTTTTTCATGGTTTAAAAGTGTTTTTGTAAGCAAATGATACGTTGTACCGTATTTTACAGTTTGGATACAATAGTTGTGTCTAAGATTGATCGATTGTAGAATGATTATGATAATTGGTTTTAAGATTGCTTTATTGAAAAAAAGTATTTTGATAATTGGTTCTGAGATTGCTTTATTGAAGAATGATTCTGATAATTAGGTTTAAGATTGGTTGATAGACGAATGATTGTGATAATTGGGTCTGTGATTGTCTTATTAACGGATTGCGACATCTGGGTCTATGGTTGGTTGATTGAAGACAAGATTACAATAGTTGGGGGCTATGAGTCCTTGACTGAAAAAAATAATTACGAAAATTGGGTCATTGATTGGTTGTTTGAAGAAAGTGCAAAAATAGTTTGGTCTCTGTTTGGTTAATTGTAGAAACGGCAAAAATAGTTTGGTTTCTGATTTGGTGATTGAAAAAAGGGATAAAATAATTTGGTCTCTGATTAGTTGATTGAAGAAAGGGCTAAAATAAGAGAATTGAAGAAGGCTGAAGGTAACAATTTTTGTTGCCAGAGGTTTATTTTCAAAACAATATGTCTACCCAACTCTCTGTATGATATTGGTGTCCCCTTTGAACGTCTTGGTGTGCATTTTGAATGTCTTGATGCGCATTTTGAACGTCTTGGTGCGCATTTTGAATGTCTTGGTGCGCATTTTGAATGTCTTGGTGCGCATTTTGAATGTCTTGGTGTGCATTTTGAACGTCTTGGTGCGCATTTGCGTGATACTTCTCTAACTTCCCGTGTTCAAACACCACGTTATATAGCGTTCACCCGGCGTTCAGCGACTTGAATTGGCCTGTCCTTGGCCTTCAGCACGTGCTCTCGTTATATGTATCCAGAAGGTTGGGACAAATCATCAGATGGGCTGGATCTTATACCACATGTCAGTCACACGTATCGCCGCCCGAGAGACCCCATCTCTTCGTGTACCTCTTGCATCAACAGAGCTTGACAAAAGCGCTCGTCTGCTCGTCTGTGGCGAGTACAAATTATATACCGACAAAAGAAGTAGCATTTGGCAGTGTCCTTCCACGAGAAGCTGTATGAACGCGTACAGAACCTTGAGTCGACTGCTGACTTCGTTAGAGTCAATGAAGTTGAGGTCTGAAGATGAACAAGGAAGAAGAAGATATGCTTCACGAGTTTTAAAAAAATCCGTTTTTAATCGTTACAACATAAGGCCTCTCGCACGATAATGGTATTACGGTTGGGATAGATTGTACATAAACTAGTTTACGATACTGAATCTAAATGGACCGCTACTGCCAGAATTTAAACTTACTAAAGCCATCGATAAATGGTACGTCAGTGCTAAAACTACCAAACAATGCTAAAGGTCACACACGCCATGCCTCTGACAGTAGAGCATTTTATCTTAAGAAGAAATAGACAAATACTGTGTAAGTAATACAATTTATTTTGGTTTGGTACGCATTGTTGTGTAGAAATAAAAGTGAATAGGTGCTTAGTGTAAATTTGTTAACGTAATTTGCATGACTGTAGTCCGGCAATGCTGACTGATAACATTTTTCACTGACTGGTAAGTCACCCTAAATTCGGTCAAGCCCTGATCATGATACAGCAGTTCGAAAACTATTTAAGTCTTCCCAAATGTTGTCCAGGGCCAGGTTCATCTCGAAAGCTCGAGCCCTGGGTACTGTATCGTTTCGTGTCATAATTCAATGGTACGACTTTAGGGTTTGATTGTATGGGCTGTATTTAGTTAAGGAAACTATGTCTGGCTTTGAGTCTTGTGACCTGCACCCGGTGCCCAAACATTGTGTATGTAGGATCGTTTTTCTCTCGGAAATTTGCGTGATTTGGCCTGGACTTCCAACATAGAGGAATTACAAGTCTCATTTAAGTGCTTTAGTGAGGTGCGTAGCTCAGTGGTTAGCGATCTGGCTTCGTATATGAGTGGTCCTTGGTTCATTCCCCAGTTGAGGCGGAAATGTTTTCTTCAGACCGCAATGGATCCCAGGTTGACCCAGCCTCAAATGGGTACTAGTTCAGTCCGGAAAGTAAAAGCGGCGAGGGAGAGGAGATGGCTACCGCCCTCATATAGCCGAGCCTTTGAAATGTGAGATCGCTAACACCTCACAGCCCTACGGCAGTAATGCTGTGGGTTACTTTACTTTTAAGTGCTTTCTTATATCTGAGGTCATCCAGTTTGAGAGTGCGGTAGTTGTTTGAGCTTCTCAGTGGCAGAGCGGGTAGGAAACTTGCATCTCGCGGCAAACGTACTGGGATCCAATCACTCGTCCAGACCAGCCCGCAGCTGGTTTCATCTCTTCGCTATAAATGAGGCATAGTTCCACCACTACAGCTGCCACCCTTACAGGAAGCCTGTTTCAAACGTTTTCAGTGATGGTAGCACTAGCAATGGTTCGTAGTGACATTACTAGAACCACGCATAACCTGTTTAGAAATCTTTTACCACATGCTTTTTTAAGCTACAGTGCGCTTAATATTGTCAAACCGGAAACTACTCAAATGACGTCCCAGTATCAATTAGTAATCAATCAAAACCTTGTTAGATCCATGTGGAGCATACAGCTTCAACAAAAAAGGTGCCACCTCCATCAACCGTTGATCTACGCTTACAGTTGTTGTGGCATACATTTTTTATAGGATGAGGTAGCCAGCCCCATGCCCCAACAATTCTTAGTCGTTTCTTGCGACATGAAAGGCAGGTTACAGTGTTACTATTCTTCGCTACAATTTTGTTGTCTCATAACATTACGGTGGACGTTCTAGTATACCTAGCTGTATATGAGTCTCTGACTTAGTTAGAGATGAAAACACAGCGAGGAAGGGATCTGGTCACACCACCTAAATACAAGCTGAGGTCTAGTCTAGTACAATGATGTTGTTATTGATGTTGTTTGCTGTTGTTTATTAACCAGGTCTGCAGGGCCTTTCACTCGCTTGCAGTCATTCCAGAATTGAAGAATTTACTGGTGTTCTGTAACTGTTGAGTGAAGCTTCTTCATGTGTATTGGTCTTCTTCTTCTTCTTCTTCTTCTTATTCTTATTCTTCTTCTTCGTCGTCGTCTTCGTCTCAATCTCCCGCCACAAAGCCCTGAACGTTCTGAATCTTCCGCTACCAAGCCCTGGAAGTTCTCAATGTCCCGCTACCAAGCCCTGAACGTTCTCAATCTCCCGCCACAAAGCCCTGAACGTTCTCAATCTCCCACTACCAAGCCCTGAAAGTTCTCAAACTCCCGTTACAAATCCCTGGACAAGACTTTGGAAGTAGAAGGATGTAGTCCGAAGAACAGAATGCCTTGTATCGTAATTTACAGCTTGACTGCGATATTTACACCTTTCAGTCTAATACATCCAAATTCAGCATGGCATTTTGGAGTACCGGGTCAACATGCCCTCTTCGATCCCTTCTCCTTAGCCACCCTGTCCTGCTGCAGCCTGTTATCCAGGATCACCACATGGAGGTGTAGAAGGGTCTTAACAGCTATGGATCGCTGACCCTAGCATTAGTAGTCGGCTTCAGGTCCCCTACTCCAACAGCTCATGCACTGCTCAGTATCTTGACCCTTTAGGTTTGAGTGATTGTAGAGATGCCTGTGAATAACTTATCTCTTTATTGGGCGAACCCTGGGCAAGCAAGGAGCACATGTTGCGCAGTCTCATTTTGATGGGAGCGGTTGTGGCAGTTAGGTTTGTCTGCAGGGTCTAACTTGTTTAAATATTGATTAAATCCCACATGTTCTGTCTTAATTTGGAAGATTATACTCTGCTGTTGCAGTTTTTGAGGTTGTCATTTTTTCTGGGTCTGTCTTTTCTGTATACAGTGAAGTAAACTCCATCCTTTCCGGCAGTTTCTGCTGTGTGACGACTACCTATCCAGTATACATTACTTTGCTTTTAACGAGATCTGACAGTTGGTTATTTACTTTGTTGAAATTCAAACTTCTGAATGCTTAACCCCGTAGAAACGGTAGTTCGAATCAAACGATATAATAGGATTCACTGCGGTGAATTACGCTCCTGGCCAGTTGATATTGGTTTTGGGGAATGAAATAGAAAATTAAAACTCTCCTTTTCTCCTCTCGTGGCTCCAGATCCAACGATAGAGAAATCCTCCCGGGAGACTTTGGCATTGCACCCGATAAGAGAATTTCGTTGCGTGCTTGAGAGAATAGCGCAATTATAAACAGATTTTATCCCGAGTGGTCGCTTGGTAATTCTGTCAAACTGGATTTTCGAAATTCTTCAGACTAGAATGGCTGAACAACTAGCTGCACTTAAGATGGACCGGTTGATTTGTAGGGCCACATGTTTGTTCTAACAGATTTGTAGGGCCACATGTTTGTTCTAACAGATTTGTAGGGCCACACGTTTGTTCTAACAGATTTGTAGGGCCACATGTTTGTTTTAACAGATTTGTGGGGCCACATGTTTGTTCTAACAGATTTGTGGGGCCACATGTTTGTTCTAACAGATTTGTAGGGCCACATGTTTGTTCTAACAGATTTGTGGGGCCACATGTTTGTTCTAACAGATTTGTGGGGCCACATGTTTGTTCTAACAGATTTGTGGGGGCCACATGTTTGTTCTAACAGATTTGTGGGGCCACATGTTTGTTCTAACAGATTTGTGGGGCCGCATGTGTGTTCTAACAGATTTGTGGGGCCACATGTATGTTCTAACAGATTTGTGGGGCCGCATGTGTGTTCTAACAGATTGTGGGGCCGCATGTGTGTTCTAACAGATGTGTGGGGTCGCATGTGTGTTCTAACATATTTGTCAGGTTCCAACATGCGCTTACGCGCCAACCCACACATGCGATCCAACCCACACATGCACACCAACCCACACATGCGAGCCAACCCACACATACACACCAACCCACACATGCACACCAACCAACACATGCAAGCCAACCCACACATACACACCAACCCACACATGCACACCAACCCACACATGCACACCAACCCACACCTGCAAACCAACCCACACCTGCACACCAACCCACACATGCACACCAACCCACACCTGCACACCAACCCACACCTGCAAACCAACCTACACCTGCACACCAACCCACACATGCACACCAACCCACACATGCACACCAACTCTCACATGCGAGCCAACCCACACCTGCACACCAACCCACACCTGCACACCAACCCTCACATGCGAGCCAACCCACACCTGCAAACCAACCCACACCTGCACACAAACCCACACATGCGAGCCAACCCACACATGCACACCAACTCACACCTGCACACCAACTCACACCTGCACACCAACTCACACCTGCACACCAACCTACACATGCACACCAACCCACACATGCACACCAACCCACACATGCGAGCCAACCCACCCATGTATACCGGACGCTATCGTGGCATAGAATGCACACCAACCCACACCTGCGAGCCAACCCACCCATGTATACCGATTTCTATCGTGGCATAGAACCCACACCTGTACACCAACCCACACCTGCACACCAACCCACACCTGCGAGCCAACCCACCCATGTATACCGATCTCTATCGTGACATAGAACCCACACCTGCGAGCCAACCCACCCATGTATACCGATCTCTATCTTGACATAGAACCCACACCTGCACACCAACCCAGACCTGCACACCAACCCACACCTGCACACCAACCCACACCTGCGAGCCAACCCACCCATGTATAACGATCTCTATCGTGACATAGAACCCATACCTGCGAGCCAACCCACAGCTGCGAGCCATCCCACCCATGTATACCGATCTCTATCGTGACATAGAACCAACACCTGCACACCAACCCACACCTGCGAGACAACCCACCCATGTATACCGATCTCTATCGTGACATAGAACCCACACCTGCACACCAACCCACACCTGCGAGCCAACCCACCCATGTATACCGATCTCTATCGTGACAGAACCCACACCTGCGAGCCAACCCACCCATGTATACCGATCTCTATCGTGACAGAACCCACACCTGCGAGCCAACCCACCCATGTATACCGATCTCTATCGTGACATAGAACCCACACATGCGAGCCAACCTACCCATGTATACCGATCTCTATCGTGACATAGAACCCACAACCTCTGATTGTCAGACATGTGTCGATCCCACTTCTGCAAATAAGTTGACACCCCAGTGCTTGTCAATTGATAAAAGAAAGTAGCAGGCTTCCTGTAAGGTGAGAAGGGGATGGAGGCGGACTACCTGCAGTTAAAACCAATACTTCGCCTTGGAGCAACAAGTTAGTAACAGTAAAAGCTTATAAACATTCTTCCTTTAATGTGACCAACATCAGTTTAAACATATGCCTGATTTTGGAGAAAAGAAAAAAGGTAAATGACAGGAAATGCTTGGCAACAGGCTTCCTGTAAGGGGCTCAGCAGCCTGTAGAAAAGCACCGATCTGGAGTGTTGGTGGTTGCTTGACACTAGAACAAACAGGTCTAGAACAATGACCCAATTCTATTGCCTGTTGCGGCTTCTCCATGTCCAGCTTGAGGTGTTTTCATAAATAAGTGATGCTGAACAAGACGGGGTAAACTCCAAGGTTCATATGTTCATTGTGGCTAGCAGATTGCGCTCCATGAAGCACAGAACTATTGGCCTGAACAGAAACATCTGCCACTGGAGACCATCAAGAGATGAAACGCAAACATTGGCTTGGAATTGGATAGGGAGGTTAGTCGAGTATCCCCAAAGGCGGAGAGAGGGTGAGGAGAGAAGGGGTGCTTCAATGTCGGCACAGCCGTTATTTAGAGTGGTGTGGGGGTGTGGGGAAAGGAGGAGTTTGTGTCTTTAAGTGTTGCTGGGATTGAACCTGAAGGGAGATAATTTTCTGAACGTAACGAAAAGTGTTTTTGGAACACGAACGTGGGCTAGAATTTGTTCGGTGTAGAAGTATTGTCCAAGAACATATGGGATGTGGCCATACAGATATTAACTAGGAGTTGTACAGTACCAGTCCTGCTAAAAGGAATCGAATAAGGGACAAACAGAATAAGGAAACTTTAAGAAATATTAGTTGAGACTGCAGAGATGTGGCTTTACAGCAGAATGTTTGAAGTTCCATGGGCATCAGAGAAAACTATCGAGGATGTGCTGAGGTAGGGAGACCTGGTCGTCCAATGTGCTGAGGTAGGGAGATCAATACAAGTAGTCCAATTTTCTGAGGTAGGGAGATCAATACAAGTAGTCCAATTTTCTGAGGTAGGGAGATCAATACAAGTAGTCCAATTTTCTGAGGTAGGGAGATCAATACAAGTAGTCCAATTTTCTGAGGTAGGGAGATCAATACAAGTAGTCCAATTTTCTGAGGTAGGGTGATCAATACAAGTAGTCCAATTTTCTGAGGTAGGGTGATCAATACGAGTAGTCCAATGTGCTGTTAATCTAAAAAGATGACGTGATGATCTGAACAGTTGATCTAGTACCCCGAAAAGAAGAGTTGATCTGATAGCCGGAAGAGTTGATCTGATAGCCGGAAGAGTTGATCTGATAGCCGGAAAAGTTGATCTGATAGCCGGAAGAGTTGGTCTGATAGCCGGAAGAGTTGATCTTATGGCCGGAAGAGTTGATCTGATAGCCGGAAGAGTTGATCTGATAGCCGGAAGAGTTGGTCTGATAGCCGGAAGAGTTGATCTTATGGCCGGAAGGGTTGATCTGATAGCCGGAAGAGTTGGTCTGATAGCCGGAAGAGTTGATCTTATGGCCGGAAGAGTTGATCTGATAGCCGGAAGAGTTGATCTTATGGCCGGAAGAGTTGATCTGATAGCCGGAAGAGTTGGTCTGATAGCCGGAAGAGTTGATCTTATGGCCGGAAGAGTTGATCTGATAGCCGGAAGAGTTGATCTGATAATCTGAAGAGTTGATCTGATAATCTGAAGAGCTGATCTGATAGCCGGAAGAGTTGATCTGATAGCCGGAAGAGTTGGACTGATAGCCGGAAGAGTTGATCTGATAATCTAAATAGATGATCTGATAATCTGAAGAGTTGATCTGATAATCTGAAGAGTTGGTCTGATAATCTGAAGAGTTGATCTGATAATCTGAAGAGCTGATCTGATAGCCGGAAAAGTTGATCTGATAGCCGGAAGAGTTGGACTGACAGCCGGAAGAATTGATCTGATAGCCGGAAGAGTTGGTCTGATAATCTGAATAGATGATCTGATAATCTGAAGAGTTGGTCTGATAATCTGAAGAGTTGGTCTGATAATCCTTTCCTTTCCCGACAGAACGCCGGTAGGTAACTCATTTACATGTGGGTTGATTGAAGTGTACAGGTAACGTAAGACGAACCCCGTAAGGCATATTTTTGTCGTGTCTGTAAGGTAGGTAGTCCGTATACACGACACAAGGTCCATCGCGTCAATCCTCCATGAACACGATAAGTGGCTGAGTTCCAGGCTGCTTGCCATGAGGATGATGTCTTTACGATTGGACCTAAACCAGGTGGCGCGTTTATGGGGGGGGGGGGGGGTCGCATCTCATTTTTGATATCAATGTTCTGCTTTACGGTGGGTGGGGACATCTTCCGGTCATGTGTCTAAATAGGGACAAATGGCGACGGTTTAGAACGGTGTGCATGCTCTCGATGTCTGTCCGTTAGGGAGACTTCGTCGTTTGAGACCCGGTCATGTCAGTGGATTGTAAGAAATTGCCTCTGACTGCTCATGTGGAATGCTTCATTGCGCCTCTGATCGCCCTGCAAGATAGTCCAGGTTTCAGAACCGTACAGCGGAGTGTGGCGTGAAATAAACTGGTTGTATACAGACTATGTAGAGCCTTCTAAACCAGTATAATAAAGTTAAGTCAAGTTTTAAGTTAAGATAAGGGCGACACAGGTTATGTAAATTAACTTAACGTCTTTATACTGGTTTAGAAAACTCTACATAGTCTGTATACAACCAGTTTCTTAGAAGGTTTTTACCGATGTGCGAGTCCATCATATTAGACTCGCAACACTAGAGCTAAGAAGACCCGCAGTCAGTTAGGCGCCATCTGTAGGTGCTCTTAACAAATCAGCTCATGCAGGTACAAATAACTTGGGTATATTTTTAATTTGAATGTTGTCCGGGCAGCGGCTGTTAAACCTACTCTTTTTTATTTCTAACTGCCAAGGGATTTTTAAAGTGTTCCACGCTGAACACGGGAGTCCGATCTCACTACCCAGAGATCAAGGCTCCGATCTCACTACCCAGAGATCACGGGTCCAATCTTACTACCCAGAGATCAGGGCTCCGATCTCACTACTCAGAGATCAGGGGTCCGATCTCACTACCCAGAGATCAGGGGTCTGAGCACACTACCCAGAGATCAGGGGTCCGATCTCACTAACCAGAGATCACGGGTCCGATCTCACTACCCAGAGATCAGCGGTCCGAGCACACTACCCAGAGATCACGGGTCCGATCTCACTACCCAGAGATCAGGGGTCCGATCTCACTACCCAGAGATCACGGGTCCGATCTCACTACCCAGAGATCAGGGGTCCGATCTCACTAACCAGAGATCACGGGTCCGATCTCACTACCCAGAGATCAGCGGTCCGAGCACACTACCCAGAGATCAGGGGTCCGATCTCACTACCCAGAGATCAGGGGTCCGATCTCACTACCCAGAGATCACGGGTCCGATCTCACTACCCAGAGATCAGGGGTCCGATCTCACTACCCAGAGACCCGGAGAATTTTTACCAGAAGATCAAAGTTTTAAAACAACCCGATCCTCATCGTGATTCAAACCTACGACCTCCGACAACAGAGGCAGACACATCACCTCGAGATGCCCATAATTCTTGAAACATCGTTGTCCAGTTCTTCACTGTTCTTTTCTACACACTTTTGTCACCATGCACTGTCTGCATTCTGCGATGAATGTCAGCTGGTAGACATCCTTCAGCTGTTAGAAACCGAATCACCTCTCGCTGATCAACTCTGGATGCATCCGGTACCACACCCGCCATGTTTCAACGGTCTGCTGATGAAACTATGAGTCGCAAGATAATAACATTGCGTAAACTTGACGGATTGTATGTGCTGTTTACACCAGAAGTGACGTCATTGTGCACATCGTACGAATGTTCACTTGCTGCAGTTTAACCGGGTTTCATTTGAACACGGCTCGTACTACAAACTCTACAGGATTAAGCACACACACATGGCACAGTGTGTATCATGTTAGAGCTACTGTCTGCTAGCCGAGAAAAGTTAGGTTCAACATACTGAGCAAGAACCCACGACCGAGTTCGTACCGTACACTTGAAAACAGGCTTCTCTGCAGCAGCTCGGCCAACCATGTGGGTGAGGATCATCACCGTGATCCCGATGTAGTACCTTCCGGGAAATAAAAAGAGTCCCTGTAACCTACCACCACAAAAACTTCACAAGTGAAGAGCACTGTACGTGATCTTCGAAAATCAGAACTTCTCATCCGAAGGCTAGAGGATGGACAGAGAGAGCAAGAAACGTGTCTGTAAAATAAGCCCATGTTTGTAAAGTAAGCCCTAAGCCAATGTCTGTAAAGTAAGCCCATGTCTGTAAAGTAAGCCCTAAGCCCATGTCTGTAAAGTAAGCCCATGTCTGTAAAGTAAGCCCATGTCTGTAAAGTAAGAGCATGTCTGTAAAGTAAGCCCATGTCTGTAAAGTAAGCCCATGTCTGTAAAGTAAGAGCATGTTTGAGATGAAAACACGTGTCTGTAAAGCAAGGCCATGTCTGTAAAGTAAGCCCGTGTCTGTAAAGTAAGCCCATGTCTGTAAAGTAAGCCAGTGTGTGAGATGAAAACACGTGTTTGTAAAGTAAGCCCGTGTCTGTAAAGTAAGCCCGTGTCTGTAAAGTAAGCCCATGTCTGTAAAGTAAGCCAGTGTGTGAGATGAAAACACGTGTTTGTAAAGTAAGCTCATGTCTGTAAAGTAAGCCCGTGTCTGTAAAGTAAGCCCGTGTCTGTAAAGTAAGCCCGTGTCTGTAAAGTAAGCCCATGTTTGAGATGAAAACACGTCCCTGTAAAATAAGCCCATATTTGACTACACAAGTTAAATTAAAGATAAGACCATCCAGTTTCCCTAAGAAGGCATTGTTAAGTTGTGTCTGAAGTGCCTGGTTGGGTCTGTGTTAGGAGGGGTGGAGGTTGAGGGGGAGTATGTCATTGTCTTCTAGACATGACCTTGGAACGATCGGAGGGTGATATTGGTGTCTCGAGCAGCGGCGAGGGGTTCCGAGAGGCAGTGGGGTAGAAACAGTATACGTTTTCTGTCTTAGAATCTCTTCAGTGGGCGTGTGTTGTTGGCCAGAATTGTGCTTTCAGATCTCGTGGAAATGCCAAAGTGAATCGGTATTTGGCAGCGACCAGCTGATATGTTGATAGATCGGTCGATAATAATGCACTCAAACAAACTGGTGCTTACATATATGGACTGGAGCATGGATTGGTTGTGGTTGTGTTGTTGTTGTTGTTATCCAAAGCTATTCAATCTTAGTTCTCGCTCCAGACTGTCTTTCTCTGCTAGCCGGTTACAGTTGCTCTTATTATGCAACAAAGCATACGGAAGTAGGTGAAGCAGCCCTCCTGGCTGTATTGCACTGGCAGGCGTCTCAGTAGGCTCGCTCCTCTGGCATCGGAATGTTAATCCCCTCCTCGTTGACCAGACTGCTGTAGCACGACCAGTTTCCAGGACCACAGTAAGGACGTGAGGTGTGGGTCTTGTTCATTATGTTTTGACTGACCCTGGTGTAGGTATTGTCTCCCAGTGGGTCGGTAGATGGATCGATGGATGAGATGAATGATGAATGGATAGATGTTTGGGTGGACAGATAGGTTTGTGGATGGTATGTATGGATGATAGGATATTTGGATGCATGTGTCCATGACATGGTTGTTGAATAGATTGGTTGATATATATAAATGGATGTATGGATGAAGGAGTTGTTGTGTGGGTGTATGGATGAAGGAATTGTTGAGTGGATGTATGGATGAAGGACTGCTTGAGTGGATGTATGGATGAAGGAGATGTTGAGTGGATGTATGGATGAAGGACTGGTTGAGTGGATGTATGGATGAAGGAATTGTTGACTGGATGTATGGATGAAGGACTTGTTGAGTGGATGTATCGATGAAGGACTGGTTGAGTGGATGTATGGATGAAGGAGTTGTTGAGTGGATGTATGGATGAAGGAATTGTTGACTGGATGTATGGATGGAGGAGTAGTTCAGTGGATGTATGGATGAAGGAATTGTTGAGTGGATGTATGGATGAAGGACTGGTTGAGTGGATGTATGGATGAAGGACTGGTTGAGTGGATGTATGGATGAAGGACTGGTTGAGTGGATGTATGGATGAGTATGGATGAAGGAGTTGTTGTGTGGATGTATGGATGGAGGAATTGTTGTGTGGATGTATGGATGAAGGACTGGTTGAGTGGATGTATGGATGAAGGAGTTGTTGAGTGGATGTATGGATGAGTGAATAAGTGGTTGGATGTGTCTGTGACAGGGTTATTAAAATGAATGTATGGATGAAGGACTTGTTGAGTGGATGTATAGATGAAGGACTCGTTGAGTGGATATATGGATGAAGGAGTTGTTGAGTGGATGTATGGATGGAGGACTTGTTGAGTGGATGTATGGATGGAGGAGTTGTTGAGTGGATGTATGGATGCAGGAGTTGTTGAGTGGATATATGGATGGAGGACTTGTTGAGTGGATGTATGGATGGAGGAGTTGTTGAGTGGATGTATGGATGGAGGACTTGTTGAGTGGATGTATGGATGAAGGAGTTGTTGTGTGGATGTATGCATGTGTGTATTAATTAATAGATGAATGTATATAAATGTGAATAGGTTGATTGATGGATGAAGAATGGATGCATAGATGAACAGGCGATTTATAAATGGATGAATAGATGTATTCTTCTTTTTCTTTGCGTTCAGTTTCGTATACTCGTCGTATGCCACCAGGTAGGTCACCTCCATGAAGGGACACGTCAGTCGCAGGCCCTCCATGGTTCCCCACAGTTTGTCTTGTATGTTTCTTTCCTTGGGCAAGAACTTCTCACGGGAGCATTGGTGCAGTGGGTGTATACCACTGTATATAATAATAGATGGATTGATGTGTGAATACGTGGATGGGTGGGTTAGTAGTTTGATGACCGAATGAATCATCGCAGATGGATTGGTTGATGGATAGATGAATTTAGTGTTGGTGCAATGATATTTGGATGAGTGGGTGGTTTGATGAATTAGAAGATGAATTGATGAGCGAATGGATGAACGGATAGATGGATGTGTAGATGCAGTTATGTGTGAAAATAGTGGATGTATTGATAGTAAGTTACTGCCCATCCCAAGCGATGCTGGCCACAACATCTGACGGTTTTGTTTTAATGATGTGTCGTGCGCTGTATTTAGATTACAGAGAGGAGTAAGCTGCGCTGGTCATCAATCTCACTCTCTTTTCCTGAGTTACCTTGGATCAGTGGCAAGACTATTGGTCGAGACAACTGGAGCAACTTGGCATGCAGGCACTCAGGTAAGACCAAGGCTCGCTTGAAACCTGCGGGATTCGATCACCCACCATTTCCGTTCATCGCTGTGAGAGGCGAGTGCCTTAACCTCTTGATTACAGCGACCCCAATCTCATGTATTGATAGATGTACGTCTGAATGTCTGAGTGAATAGATTGGTGAACAGTTGTGCAGATTTGTTGGATGAATGGATATCAATACAAATAGACATTCACCGACTCGCAATGATGACACGACATTAAACACTTCTTTTATTTTACTTCCGAAGGCCGAGGCGTTTGAGAGTGAAATAGACACTTGTACTTTTAGTATTGACCACTTGAGACTGTTCGAAAATGTCCCTGCCGAGGGCTGTGTTTTCCAGCACGACCAGCAACTAGAATTACCATCTCGGCCAGAAGACGATAATTGTGTTCGACTAGTGAATCATAGCTTGTCTGTGACCAGACATCGGCCATTTGGTGCCAGCCACGGATTGGGCACTCAGAGACACATGCTACGGACAACTAACTCGTTTAGGCCAGGCTGGACTTTCTGTGTGCTGCTTGTTCTTCGTTTTATTCCTCTTCGTCTTTTTCTTATTATTTATTGTTGTCTTTTTTAATTATTGTTCTTCTATTTCTTGTAATTTTTTTCTATTTCCTCTTTTTCTTCTTTTTCATATTTTTTTCCTTCTTTTCTTCTTCTTGGGGAGCGCGTGGTCGAATGGTTTCGAAGCCTGCCTGCCGACAAGGAGGGCAGCGGTTCGAATCCCCGGTATGGTAAATGTTGTTTTTCTGATAGGGGTGAAATAAACAAACATAGCCAGGACACGACCTGGCGACAGCAGTGGCGTAGCGGTCTGTAGTCCTCAGTCGTGAAAACCCGTCGACTGCCCCAGCAATAGGAAAAATGTCGTATGACGGTTTTTTTTTTTCTTTCTTTTTCTTTTTTTTCCGTCTTCTTCTTTTTTTCGTTCTTCTTCTTCTTCTTCTTCTTCTTCTTCCTCTTCCTCTTCTTCTTCCGGTTCCTGGGATAGAAGTTATTGACTTAAAACAAATTCAAGAATCAGCCAAATAGAGATTGAATATTAACATGAAGAAAACCGAGCTCCTTAAACTCAACGCTAACAGCAAAGAACCAATGACACTGGAAGGAGAGCAGTTGGAGGAAGTGGATAGCTTTACCTATTTGGGCAGGGAAGGAAGACTAACGTCTGGTCAGGCAAAATATACTGATCAGACATGTTAGTCAGGTTCAGGCAAAATATACTGATCAGACATGTTAGTCAGGGTCAGGCAAAATATACTGATCAGGCATGTTAGTCAGGGTCAGGCAAAATATACTGATCATGCATGTTAGTCAGGGTCAGGCAAAATATACTGATCAGACATGTTAGTCAGGTTCAGGCAAAATATACTGATCAGACATGTTAGTCAGGTTCAGGCAAAATATACTGATCAGACATGTTAGTCAGGTTCAGGCAAAATATACTGATCAGACATGTTAGTCAGGGTCAGGCAAAATATACTGATCAGGCATGTTAGTCAGGGTCAGGCAAAATATACTGATCAGGCATGTTAGTCAGGGTCAGGCAAAATATACTGATCAGACATGTTAGTCAGGTTCAGGCAAAATATACTGATCAGACATGTTAGTCAGGTTCAGGCAAAACATACTCATCAAGACCCTCACCGACTTCCTAGTAGTCCTCCCTGGAAACGGGCTGTTCTGTTCCAATGGCAGCCTGGCTAATGAGGTGAGGGATCGACATGATCCCCATAGTATTGAGTGACACGCAGATGAAGCCAAGCATAACACAACGGCCTGGCGGGCCCTGATCCCCCATCATCAGCACGCATGGGATGCGAGGAAAACCACTGCAACATGCCACTTAACGTCCTTGTCAGGGCGCACAAAAAGAGTAGCCTACTCATTATGGGCATTCGCAAACAACAACAACAACAACAACATAGAACGGATGTGGAGTGGTCTATGTTAGAGGGGGGAGGGATGAAGATAGAAGGGTTCTAATTTAGAGGTGTCAGTGGGTAGACGCCTTCTACTGTAGATGGGATTTCGAATGTTATATCTCAGTGGATTTGTAGTGTTCCACAACAGGTGGAGGCTGACGTATTCTACCTAAGAGGATTGTTTGGAATGTTCTATTTTAGGTGGGGGGGGGGGCGGAGGGGGTGTCGGCTTGTCATGTGCAGACAAGAACCTGGAACCTGTGTCTCATTGTCAGACAGGCCAGTATGGCGCGTTTGTCTCATGTGCTGTTCTTCTGGTGTTCCTCCCCCTATTCCTCCACCACCACCTTCTTTCTTTTCCTGTAATACTCTTCCTCTTGTTTTCCTTTCTTTAGTCATAAACCTCTTAACAATCTCCTCCTTACATGAACTACCTCCTCTTTGTCCTCAAACTCCCTCTGTACCCACAGCAGCCACTCAGTACCCTGCAACCACAACATCCTTACCATCACCCATCTACCCTTAACCACTACCTCCTTTCGATCAACAACCTCCTTAACCTTCATAGATCACCTTTTCCTTCATCTCCTCAGCGATCACCTCTACCTCCTTATCCTCAGTGGTATCCTCTCCCTAATACTTCTACATCCCTACTCTTCATCTAGACTACTTTCAGCACCAGACCGTCCTGTTAACATCCATATTTCCCCCAGTAACTCGTCTCACCCCCCCCCCCCCCTATCGCTGTCAGCCCCACCTCCATGCGGTCCGTGACCCGCATGTATCCAGCCATCATTAACCGTACCACTGCCTCCCCCCACCTTGAGCTGGGACACATGTTTGTGTTTCCACAATTATTTGGATAAAATAGCTAGCTGGAGCGACGGGAGATCGTACCTGGAGGTGTCATGGCATTCTCTTCCTTCTCCCTATCCTGAACAACATTCTCCATATCCTAAACCACCTCGGAATGCCACGCTATTCTCAAGTACTCCCTATCCTCAACCAGGGATCTACCGTCAACCACCTCTATCCTCAACCACCTCTACCCTCAACCACCTCTACCCTCAACCACATCTACCCTCAACCACCAATCTATCCTCAACCACCTCTACCTCAACCACCGATCTATCCCCAACCACCTCTATCCTCAAACACCTCTACCCTCAACCACCAATCTATCCTCAACCACCTCTATCCTCAAACACCTCTACCCTCAACCACCAATCTATCCCCAACCACCTCTATCCTCAACCACCTCTACCGTCAACCACCGATCTACCGTCAACCACCTCTATCCTCAACCACCTCTACCGTCAACCACCGATCTACCGTCAACCACCTCTATCCTCAACCACCTCTACCCTCAACCACCAATCTATCCTCAACCACCAATCTATCCTCAACCACCTCTACCTCAACCACCGATCTACCCTCAACCACCTCTACCCTCAAACACCTCTACCCTCAACCACCAATCTATCCTCAACCACCTCTACCTCAACCACCGATCTATCCCCAACCACCTCTATCCTCAACCACCGATCTATCCTCAACCACCTCTACCCTCAAACACCTCTAACCTCAACCACCAATCTATCCTCAACCACCTCTACCTCAACCACCGATCTATCCCCAACCACCTCTATCCTCAACCACCGATCTATCCTCAACCACCTCTACCCTCAAACACCTCTACCCTCAACCACCAATCTATTCTCAACCACCTCTACCTCAACCACCGATCTATCCCCAACCACCTCTATCCTCAACCACCGATCTATCCTCAACCACCTCTACCGTCAACCACCGATCTATCCTGAACCACCGATCTATCCTCAACTACCTCTACCGTCAACCACCGATCTATCCTCAACCACCGATCTATCCCCAACCACCTCTATCCTCAACCACCGATCTATCCTCAACCACCGATCTATCCCCAACCACCTCTATCCTCAACCACCGATCTATCCTCAACTACCTCTACCGTCAACCAGGGATCTACCCTCAACTACCTCTACCGTCAACCAGGGATCTACCCTCAACTACCTCTACCGTCAACCAGGGATCTACCCTCAACTACCTCTACCGTCAAGCACCGATCTACCCTCAACTACCTCTACCGTCAACCAGGGATCTACCCTCAACTACCTCTACCGTCAACCACCGATCTATCCTCAACCACCGATCTATCCCCAACCACCTTTATCCTCAACCACCTTTATCCTCAACTACCTCTACCGTCAACCAGGGATATACCCTCAGCTACCTCTACCGTCATCCACCGATCTATCCTTAACTACCTCTACCGTCAACCATGGATCTACTTTCAACTACCTCTACCGTCAACCACCGATCTACCCTCAACTACCTCTACCGTCAACCACCGATCTATCCTCAACCACCGATCTATCCCCAACCACCTCTATCCTCAACCACCGATTTATCCTCAACTACCTCTACCGCCAACCACCGATCTACCCTCAACTACCTTTACCGTCAACCACCGATCTACCCTCAACTACCTCTACTGTCAACCACCGATTTATCCTCAACCACCGATCTATCCTCAACCACCTCTATCCCCAACCACCTTTATCCTCAACTACCTCTACCGTCAACCAGGGATCTACCCTCAACTACCTCTACCGTCAACCACCGATCTATCCTCAACTACCTCTACCGTCAACCAGGGATCTACCCTCAACTACCTCTACTGTCAACCACCGATCTATCCTCAACCACCGATCTATCCTCAACCACCTCTATCCCAAACCACCTCTATCCTCAACTACCTCTACCGTCAACCAGGGATCTACCCTCAACTACCTCTACCGTCAACCAGGGATCTACCCTCAACTACCTCTACCGTCAACCAGGGATCTACCCTCAACTACCTCTACCGTCAACCAGGGATCTACCCTCAACTACCTCTACCGTCAAGCACCGATCTACCCTCAACTACCTCTACCGTCAACCAGGGATCTACCCTCAACTACCTCTACCGTCAACAACCGATCTATCCTCAACCACCGATCTATCCCCAACCACCTTTATCCTCATCCACCGATCTATCCTCAACTACCTCTACCGTCAACCAGGGATATACCCTCAGCTACCTCTACCGTCATCCACCGATCTATCCTTAACTACCTCTACCGTCAACCAGGGATCTACCCTCAACTACCTCTACCGTCAACCACCGATCTACCCTCAACTACCTCTACCGTCAACCACCGATCTATCCTCAACCACCGATCTATCCCCAACCACCTCTATCCTCAACCACCGATCTATCCTCAACTACCTCTACCGTCAACCACCGATCTACCCTCAACTACCTTTACCGTCAACCACCGATCTACCCTCAACTACCTCTACTGTCAACCACCGATCTATCCTCAACCACCAATCTATCCTCAACCACCTCTATCCCCAACCACCTTTATCCTCAACTACCTCTACCGTCAACCAGGGATCTACCCTCAACTACCTCTACCGTCAACCACCGATCTATCCTCAACTACCTCTACCGTCAACCAGGGATCTACCCTCAACTACCTCTACTGTCAACCACCGATCTATCCTCAACCACCGATCTATCCTCAACCACCTCTATCCCCAACCACCTCTATCCTCAACTACCTCTACCGTCAACCAGGGATCTACCCTCAACTACCTCTACCGTCAACCAGGGATCTACCCTCAACTACCTCTACCGTCAACCAGGGATCTACCCTCAACTACCTCTACCGTCAACCAGGGATCTACCCTCAACTACCTCTACCGTCAAGCACCGATCTACCCTCAACTACCTCTACCGTCAACCAGGGATCTACCCTCAACTACCTCTACCGTCAACAACCGATCTATCCTCAACCACCGATCTATCCCCAACCACCTTTATCCTCATCCACCGATCTATCCTCAACTACCTCTACCGTCAACCAGGGATATACCCTCAGATACCTCTACCGTCATCCACCGATCTATCCTTAACTACCTCTACCGTCAACCAGGGATCTACCCTCAACTACCTCTACCGTCAACCACCGATCTACCCTCAACTACCTCTACCGTCAACCACCGATCTATCCTCAACCACCGATCTATCCCCAACCACCTCTATCCTCAACCACCGATCTATCCTCAACTACCTCTACCGTCAACCACCGATCTACCCTCAACTACCTTTACCGTCAACCACCGATCTACCCTCAACTACCTCTACTGTCAACCACCGATCTATCCTCAACCACCGATCTATCCTCAACCACCTCTATCCCCAACCACCTTTATCCTCAACTACCTCTACCGTCAACCAGGGATCTACCCTCAACTACCTCTACCGTCAACCACCGATCTATCCTCAACTACCTCTACCGTCAACCAGGGATCTACCCTCAACTACCTCTACTGTCAACCACCGATCTATCCTCAACCACCGATCTATCCTCAACCACCTCTATCCCCAACCACCTCTATCCTCAACTACCTCTACCGTCAACCAGGGATCTACCCTCAACTACCTCTACCGTCAACCACCGATCTACCCTCAACTACCTCTACCGTCAACCACCGATCTATCCCCAACCACCTCTATCCCCAACCACCTCTATCCTCAACCACCTCTATCCTCAACCACCGATCTATCCCCAACCACTGATCTATCCCCAACCACCTTTATCCCCAACCACCTCTATCCCCAACCACCTCTATCCCCAACCACCTCTATCCCCAACCACCTCTATCCCCAACCACCTCTATCCCCAACCACCTCTATCCCCAACCACCTCTATCCCCAACCACATCTACCCTCAACCACCTCAATCCCCAACCACCGATCTATCCCCAACCACTTCTACCGTCAACCACCGATCTACCCTCAACCACCTCTACCCTCAACTACCTCTATCCCCAACCACCTCTATCCCCAACCACCTCTATCCCCAACCACCTCTATCCCCAACCAACTCTATCCCTAACCACCTCTACCCTCAACCACCTCAATCCTCAACCACCGATCTATCCCCAACCACCTCTACCGTCAACCACCGATCTACCCTCGACCACCTCTACCCTCAACTACCTCTATCCTCAACCACCTCTATCCTCAACCACCTCTATCCTCAACCACCGATCTATCCCCAACCACCTCTATCCCCAACCACTTCTACCGTCAACCACCGATCTATCCCCAAGCACCTCTATCCCCAACCACCTCTATCCCCAACCACCCCTATCCCCAACCACCTCTATCCTCAACCACATATATCCTCAACCACCTATCTATCCTCAACCACCTCTACCCTCAACCACCTCTACCCTCAACCACCTCTACCCTCAACCACCTCCATCCCCAACCACCTCTACCCTCAACCACCGATCTATCCCCAACCACCGATCTACCCTCAACCACCTCTACCCTCAACCACCTCTACCCTCAACCACCTCCATCCCCAACCACCTCTACCCTCAACCACCGATCTACCCTCAACCACCTCTACCCTCAACCACCTCTACCCTCAACCACCTCTACCCTCAACCACCTTTACCCTCAACCACCTCTACCCTCAACCACTGATCTATCCTCAACCACCGATCTACCCTCAACCACCTCTACCCTTAACCACCTCCATCCCCAACCACCTCTACCCTCAACCACCTCTACCCTCAACCACCTCTACCCTCAACCACCTCCATCCCCAACCACCTCTACCCTCAACCACCGATCTATCCTCAACCACCGATCTACCCTCAACCACCTCTATCCCCAACCACCGATCTGCCCTCAACCACCTCTACCCTCAACCACCGATCTACCCCCAACCACCTCTACCCTCAACCACCGATCTATCCCCAACCACCGATCTACCCTCAACCACCTCTACCCTCAACCAGTGATCTACCCTCAACCACCTCTACCCTCAACCACCGATCTACCCTCAACCACCTCTACCCTCAACCACCGATCTACCCTCAATCACCTCTATCCTCAACCACCTCTATCCTCAACCACCGATCTACCCTCAACCACCGATCTATCCCCAACCACCGAGCTACCCTCAACCACCTCTACCCTCAACCACCTCTACCCTCAACTACCGATCTACCCTCAACCACCTCTACCCTCAACCACCGATCTACCCTCAACCACCTCTACCCTCAACCACCTCTACCCTCAACCACCTCTACCCTCAACCACCTCTACCCTCAACCACCTTTACCCTCAACCACCTCTACCCTCAACCACCTCTACCCTCAACCACCTCTACCCTCAACCACCTCTACCCTCAACCACCTCTACCCTCAACCAACTCTACCCTCAACCACCTCTATCCCGAACCACCTCTACCCTCAACCAACTCTACCCTCAACTACCTCTATCCCCAACCACCTCTACCCTCAACCAACTCTACCCTCAACCACCTCTATCCCCAACCACCTCTACCCTCAACCACCTCTACCCTCAACCACCTCTACCCTCAACCACCTCTACCCTCAACCACCTCTACCCTCAACCACCTCTACCCTCAACCAACTCTACCCTCAACCACCTCTATCCCCAACCACCTCTACCCTCAACCACCTCTACCCTCAACCACCTCTACCCTCAACCACCTCTACCCTAAACCACCTCTACCCTCAACCACCTCTACCCTCAACCACCTCTACCCTCAACCACCTCAACCACCTCTACCCTCAACCACCTCTACCCTCAACCACCTCTAACCCCAACCACCTCTATCCCCAACCACCTCTATCCCCAACCACCTCTACCCTCAACCACCTCTATCCCCAACCACCTCTACCCTCAACCACCTCTATCCCCAACCACCTCTACCCTCAACCACCTCTATCCCCAACCACCTCTAGCCTCAACCACCTCTATCCCCAACCACCTCTACCCTCAACCAACTCTACCCTCAACCACCTCTACCCTCAACCACCTCTATCCCCAACCACCTCTACCCTCAACCACCTCTACCCTCAACCACCTCTACCCTCAACCACCTCTACCCTCAACCACCTCTACCCTCAACCAACTCTACCCTCAACCACCTCTACCCTCAACCACCTCTACCCCCAACCACCTCTACCCTCAACCACCTCTACCCTCAACGACCTCTATCCCCAACCACCTCTATCCCTCAACCACCTCTACCCTCAACCACCTCTACCCTCAACCACCTCTACCCTCAACCACCTCTACCCTCAACCACCTCTACCCTCAACCACCTCTAACCTCAACCACCTCTACCCTCAACCACCTCTACCCTCAACCACCTTTATCCACAACCACCTCTACCCTCAACCACCTCTACCCTCAACCACCTCTACCCTCAACCACCTCTACCCTCAACCACCTCTTCCCTCAACCACCTCTACCCTCAACCACCTTTACCCTCAACCACCTCTACCCTCAACCACCTCTACCCTCAACCACCTCTACCCTCAACCACCTTTACCCTCAACCACCTCTACCCTCAACCACCTCTACCCTCAACCACCTCTACCCTCAACCACCTCTATCCCCAACCACCTCTACCCTCAACCACCTCTACCCTCAACCACCTCTACCCTCAACCACCTCTACCCTCAACCACCTCTACCCTCAACCACCTCTACCCCCAACCACCTCTACCCCCAACCACCTCTACTTTCAACCACCTCTACCCCCAACCACCTCTACCCCTAACCACCTCTACCCTAAACAACCTCTACCCTCAACCACCTCTACCCTCAACCACCTCTACCCTCAACCAACTCTACCCTCAACCACCTCTACCCTCAACCACCTCTACCCCCAACCACCTCTACCCTCAACCACCTCTACCCTCAACCACCTCTACCCTCAACCACCTCTACCCTCAACCACCTCTACCCTCAACCACCTCTACCCTCAACCACCTCTACCCTCAACCACCTCTACCCTCAACCACCTCTACCCTCAACCACCTCTACCCTCAACCACCTCTACCGTCAACCACCTCTACCCCCAACCACCTCTACCCCCAACCACCTCTACCCTCAACCACCTCTACCCCCAACCACCTCTACCCCCAACCACCTCTACCCTCAACCACCTCTACCCTCAACCACCTCTACCCTAACCACCTCTACCCTCAACCACCTCTATCCCCAACCACCTCTACCCCCAACCACCTCTACCCCCAACCACCTCTACCCTCAACCACCTCTACCCTCAACCACCTCTATCCCCAACCACCTCTACCCCCAACCATCTCTAACCTCAACCACCTCTACCCTCAACCACCTCTACCCCCAACCACCTCTACCCCCAACCACCTCTACCCCCAACCACCTCTACCCCCAACCACCTCTACCCCCAACCACCTCTACCCTCAACCACCTCTACCCTCAACCACCTCTACCCCCAACCACCTCTACCCCCAACCACCTTTACCCTCAACCACCTCTACCCTCAACCACCTCTACCCTCAACCACCTCTACCCTCAACCACCTCTATCCCCAACCACCTCTACCCTCAACCACCTCTACCCTCAACCACCTCTACCCTCAACCACCTCTACCCTAAACCACCTCTACCCTCAACCACCTCTACCCCCAACCACCTCTACCCCCAACCACCTCTACCCTCAACCACCTCTACCCCCAACCACCTCTACCCTCAACCACCTCTACCCTCAACCACCTCTACCCTCAACCACCTCTAACCTCAACCACCTCTATCCCCAACCATCTCTACCCTCAACCACCTCTACCCTCAACCACCTCTACCCTCAACCACCTCTATCCCCAACCACCTCTACCCTCAACCACATCTATCCCCAACCACCTCTACCCCCAACCACCTCTACCCCCAACCACCTCTACCCTCAACCACCTCTATCCCCAACCACCTCTACCCCCAACCACCTCTACCCTCAACCACCTCTACCCTCAACCACCTCTACCCCCAACCACCTCTACCCTCAACCACCTCTACCCCCAACCACCTCTACCCCCAACCACCTCTACCCCCTCCACCTCTACCCTCAACCACCTCTACCCTCAACCACCTCTACCCCCAACCACCTCTACCCTCAACCACCTCTACCCTCAACCACCTCTACCCCCAACCACCTCTACCCTCAACCACCTCTACCCCCAACCACCTCTACCCTCAACCAACTCTACCCTCAACCACCTCTACCCTCAACCACCTCTACCCCCAACCACCTCTTCCCCCAACCACCCCTACCCCCAACCACCTCTACCCCCAACCACCTCTACCCTCAACCACCTCTACCCCCAACCACCTCTACCCTCAACCACCTCTATCCCCAACCACCTCTACCCCCAACCACCTCTACCCCCAACCACCTCTACCCTCAACCACCTCTATCCCCAACCACCTCTACCCCCAACCATCTCTAACCTCAACCACCTCTACCCTCAACCACCTCTACCCCCAACCACCTCTACCCCCAACCACCTCTACCCCCAACCACCTCTACCCCCAACCACCTCTACCCCCAACCACCTCTACCCTCAACCACCTCTACCCTCAACCACCTCTACCCCCAACCACCTCTACCCTCAACCACCTCTACCCCCAACCACCTCTACCCTCAACCACCTCTACCCCCAACCACCTCTACCCTCAACCACCTCTACCCCCAACCACCTCTACCCCCAACCACCTCTACCCCCAACCACCTCTACCCTCAACCACCTCTATCCCCAACCACCTCTACCCCCAACCACCTCTACCCTCAACCACCTCTACCCTCAACCACCTCTACCCCCAACCACCTCTACCCCCAACCACCTCTACCCCCAACCACCTCTACCCCCAACCAGCTCTACCCCCAACCACCTCTACCCTCAACCACCTCTACCCTCAACCACCTCTACCCCCAACCACCTCTACCCTCAACCACCTCTACCCCCAACCACCTCTACCCTCAACCACCTCTACCCCCAACCACCTCTACCCTCAACCACCTCTACCCCCAACCACCTCTACCCCCAACCATCTCTACCCTCAACCACCTCTACCCTCAACCACCTCTACCCCCAACCACCTCTACCCCCAACCACCTCTACCCTCAACCACCTCTACCCTCAACCACCTCTACCCCCAACCACCTCTACCCTCAACCACCTCTACCCCCAACCACCTCTATCCCCAACCACCTCTACCCCCAACCACCTCTATCCCCAACCACCTCTACCCCCAACCACCTCTACCCTCAACCACCTCTATCCCCAACCACCTCTACCCCCAACCACCTCTACCCCCAACAACCTCTATCCCCAACCACCTCTACCCCCAACCACCTCTACCCTCAACCACCTCTACCCTCAACCACCTCTACCCCCAACCACCTCTATCCCCAACCACCTCTACCCCCAACCACCTCTACCCTCAACCACCTCTATCCCCAACCACCTCTACCCCCAACCACCTCTACCCCCAACCACCTCTATCCCCAACCACCTCTACCCCCAACCACCTCTATCCCCAACCACCTCTATCCCCAACCACCTCTACCCCCAACCACCTCTACCCTCAACCACATCTACCCTCAACCACCTCTACCCCCAACCACCTCTACCCTCAACCACCTCTACCCCCAACCACCTCTACCCTCAACCACCTCTATCCCCAACCACCTCTATCCCCAACCACCTCTATCCTCAACCACCTCTATCCCCAACCACCTCTATCCCCAACCACCTCTATCCCCAACCACCTCTACCCCCAACCACCTCTACCCTCAACCACCTCTACCCTCAACCACCTCTACCCCCAACCACCTCTACCCTCAACCACCTCTATCCCCAACCACCTCTATCCCCAACCACCTCTATCCCCAACCACCTCTACCCCCAACCACCTCCGTATAATAAAACACCTATTTCTTCTTTTTATCCAAACGTGTACTTACGTTCCCATCACATGCTGTCCCTCAAACACCACCTCCTTTCTCTCAAACATCACCTCCTTTCTCTCAAACATCACCTCCTTTTCCTCAAACATCACCTCCTTACCCTCAAACATCACCTCCTTACCCTCAAACATCACCTCCTTACCCTCAAACATCACCTCCTTACCCTCAAACATCACCTCCTTACCCTCAAACATCACCTCCTTTCCCTTAAACATCACCTCATTGCCTTCAAACATCACCTCCTTTCCCTCAAACATCACCTCCTTACCCCCAGTCATCACCTTCCTACCCATCCACCTCTCCCGTATCCTCAAACCACCTGTTTCTCTTTCACCTCCTCCCGCTAATACTCCCACACCCCGTCTCTCCATCCTCCCTACTCCATTATCGTCACTCACTGGCAACCTCCAACCACCCCCCCCCCCCCAACTCTCAGTAATCTCCTCTTAGCCCTTTCTATTTCCCTGATAAACGGCAGCCCGTCTCTCTCCTGAATGTATCCCTTGGTTTGGTCCGGGGAAGGGAGGGTTGTCATGTCTTCACTCTGCTCCTCTCGTGTAGCCTGTTACCAGTTTGAGTATTGTCTCGTGTCCTCTTGGTGGCAAGGAGAGTGTACTTCTGCTAAATCTGAGTGTTCTGTGTGTCATTTATCTTTGGAGATAATGTGTGTGTTCGCTCCCTCTTTGGCCTATCTATCTTCTTAGATGTCTTGTTTGATCTGTACTTCTACCTGTGCAGCTACCAGCTGTCAGGCGAGCTGGATCAAGCCGGGAGTGGGATTTCTTGCTTAGTGGGCTAGCCTCGAGCAGCTTATTACTCCGCTGCGTTGAGACAAGTGCCGCAGAGGGTGGTTAACCAAAGTCCGAGTCCGTCTTAATAGACTCAAACACTAGAGTAAAGTAGACCCATAGCCTGTTAGGCGCCATCTATCTTGCTCCTAACAAACGACCTAACCATGGCCAGGGTTATGCCATGTCACACAGTTACTCGTCTCCTACGACATGCTCTTTGTGGAGCAGTGGTCCTATTCTTGTCCTTGTCATACACAAAGACCCCGACGGGCCACACGATCCGGATTTTATCTACCTCCTCATCTCCTCGCACCCTACATGAATCCACTATATTTTCACTCAGTTGAAATTGCCTTAGGGCGTTCACGAGTGCCTCTGACAGGTTGTTCAATTCGCTGTTTTTATGTTTACTGTGTGACATTAGGACTGTAAGGAAAACTATCTTGTCTCTGACTTGCTCCTTATTTCCCAAGATGGCTATTACAGCTGTTCTTATCGCCTCTGCTCTCAACCCTCGAGCTGTTTGAGAACGTCCTAGTGATCGCTGAGATTTAAACTTCTTGTCCGTTGTTTAATTTTGTATAGACACGACCCCACAAGTCGTCCGTCCCCCATTATTCATTGCCGGTCCGCCTATGTTTATGTGGGCCCACTCTGTGGTTCCATATGTCGTTTTAATATATTTTACGACCACATGTTTTCTATATAATCGTATAGCTCTCTGGATACCTTATTTCGTCACTTCTCGTATGTTGTCTTATGTGAGCTCTGAAAATATTGGTCTCTTACTGCCTGCCGTACGACTTGATGGCTAATGCTGGGGTAGGCAAGGGTTGGCTGTCTTTGTAGGCCGCTTTGCCACTGCCTTCGCCATGTCGTGTGCTGGCTATGTTTGTTTATTTCACCACTAACATAGAAAAATGGCTTACCGAGGATTCTTGTTGTTGTTCTTCTTCTTCTTCTTCTTTTTCTTCTCCTTTTTCTGATTTTTGTTCTTCTGATTCTTCTCCTTCTTCTTCGACGACTTTTGTCCTAAAAATGATATTCTGACGTTATTTACATCGAAGCTGCGATATCTATGCCTTTCGACTGTACACATTGGATTACCAGCTGGCTTTTTTTTAGTACCAGACTATACTAGTGCAGCCTGTTTCCAGGCCCGCCTCGTGCAAGCAGCCAGCTAAGAGTCGCCACCTTCTTAGTATCGCCAGAGATTCTATCCGCAGCCTTCCTTATCAGCAGGCAGGCATCGGAACCGTTCGGCCATGCGCTCCTCCATGGTTCTCTCACATGGGGGAGATATGCTGCTTGTCATTAGGGCCAGTACCTTTGTCTGTTTGAGGTCTGGCAAAGAGAGAGAAAGGGGGGGGGGGGGGCAAGCTCTTCTGCTTTGTTTGTGCCAAACTTCTTCTCTGAAATCACCTTGGAACATATCCTGCCAGTTGTTTAGTTAATGGACAGTTTGTGAACCGTTTGAATGTATTTTCCGCTGTTGTACTCTGTAATCTTTTCTGTCAGTTATAGTACTCTGTAATCTATTCTGTCAGCTGTAATACTCTGTAATCTCTTCTGTCAGTTATAGTACTCTGTAATCTATTCTGTCAGTTATGCGTTGTAGCTTTGTTGTTTTTCTAATTTATTTTATTAATGTTGATGTCATAGCTCCTGTAAAAATGATTTCTGTTTGGTTTTTAATTATGGCTGTTTCTCTGTCCAAAGTTTCAAGCTGTTTCTCTGTCCAAAGCGTGAAGCTGTTTCTCTGTCCAAATTGTGAATCTGTTTCTCAGACTGGTATCCCATATTCTGAACCTGATCAAACATTTCCGGTGGACAACACTTCCAGTATGATATGGACGTTCCTGCAAATATTTTCATTTGATTTGTCTATGTGTACATTCTGCGGTTTTCTTCGGCTACCTGCAAAGACAGGTCATTAGCTTATTAGGAGATGTGTACATTCTGCGGTTTCCTCGGCTACCTGCAAAGACAGGTCATCAGCTTATAAAGATAGCGTACATTCTGCGCCATATTATTCATGAATATCAGAAGCAATGAGGGTTATAGCACACTGTACTGGTTCACGCAATGTTCCCCTATCATTATATGGCGTATGTTGCTCTTTACCTTAACTCATGTGTATCTATTTTGGAGGAAGTGGTCTATCGATGTGTACATGCATACACACACACACACACACACGCACACTGTAGTATATTTTCAATATCCCAGCCCTCCACACTTTATCACAGACTTTCTCGATATCTGCCCAGAATGGCAGTGGGTGTTTCTTTTCCTGGAAATCATTTGTGATATCTTATTTGGTAAGCGTTTTTAATCTGTTGACCTGTGTTGTTGAAAGCCAGCTTGTTGTGGTATAATCGAGGTTTATATGTGCCACAAACGTCTGGTATTTATCACTCTTTCCATCAGCTGGTTGGTTGGCTGGTTGCTAATACCCACAATGGGTTGGTAACCCATTTGTGCGCCCTCAAAAGCACGGAACTTGTTGCAGAATGTAGTTGCTTTCGTGACATCCCGAGCTTGCTGATGAAGTGGACCCTGGTCCTCCAGGCCGTTGTGCTGTGCTTGGCTTCATCTGCGTGTCATTCACTACTACGGGGATCAAGTCGAACCACACCTTGTTAGCCAGACTGTTTCCAGGATGACCAACGAGGAGGTCAGGTGAGGGTCTTGGTCAGTATATTTCTCCAGACCCTGGCTAACATTGTCTGATCAGTGTGCTTTGCCTGACCAGACGTTAGCCTCATCGTCCCGTCAGATGAGGATCTTGGCCAGTATATTTCTCCAGACCCTGGCTAACATTGTCTGATCAGTGTGCTTTGCCTGACCAGACGTTAGCCTCATCGTCCCGTCAGGTGAGGATCTTGGCCAGTATATTTCTCCAGACCCTGGCTAACATTGTCTGATCAGTGTGCTTTGCCTGACCAGACGTTAGCCTCATCATCCCGTTTCCATCAGTTTACCTGTGCAGCTAAGCAAATTGATGTGTCTGTAACTGTCAGCTTTTGTTATGTCTCTTCTGGGTTTTAATATAGGAATCATGGTTACTTCCTTCTACATTAGCGGCCCTGTGCCTTCTGTCCAACTTACACTTATAATTTCTATAGTAGAGTGGCAGGCGATTCACTAGCTCACTATCGTAAGGTTGATTATATTTTCTTTCTTCTTTTCATTCATTCTCAGATCAAGTGCCCGGTTTCTCGTACAGATGACACCGTTGTTTGTAAGGCTGTTTCGTCTCCATACAGTTTTTGTCATTTATCTGTCTCACGAGGCCAGTATTGTTCTCTCTTTTCCTGCGAGAGCGTGCAGCTTTGTAGGATGTGTTCCACGGTCATGATATGCTCCCCACATGGACAGCTGTCATCTGTCCCAATCCTCATTTTGTTGTAAAGATGACTCTTGAGTCTGTTATGCCCATTTCTCAGTCTGAAGATGATGACTTGCTCTTCTCTAGTTAAGTTAAAGTAGCTGTCCTCTTTTCGGAAGTCGAGGTATTGATCAACCCATTTTCCCCCGAAGTTGGCTTTAATTATGGTCTTGGCCTCATTATATGTTATACTCAGGTCTGTTTGTGGGGATGCTCCTCCACTCTTTGCTAGTTTGTCTGCAGCTTCATTGCCTTCAATATTGCAGTGGGATGGGATCCACTGTATGGCCAATCTTAGGTGTTCTGCTGAGAGCTGTCAGGGAGAACATACATTGCTCGAGATCTTCAACTTTGTGTTGCTAATACTGACTCGGCATCAGTCAGGAATACTATGTTTTTTTGGTGGATATCTTTATCTTGACTTGTCAGCGGCCTTCGCTTCCTCTGATTCTGCACAGACGTTATTGAGGTCACATACGTTACTGGCCATTAACCAGCAATCTCTCATGAAACTGTCAAACTCTGACGTCCTAATTACCGAAGAGTAGCGTGGGCAGAATTTCAGAAAGAAAGGCGTGTCCAATTAAACAGCATTTTCTTCCAGACATGTTCCTACTTCTTATTGAAACTGCCCCACCCTGGTGTCCAAATAAATAAACAATTATATTTAAAAAAATATAATTATCATTGTCGTGGTTTTTTTGTTTTGTTCAGTGAGATTTTGGCAATGACCCTTAACTTATATTGAGTAGTATATTTTCTGCACTTTATCCTATTACTATATTTGCATTTCCATGTAGTGTTGTATCTGGTGCTTGTAAGGTTTCATTGTTAAATGACTTTGAAAGAATCTATAGTTTTGTACCATTTTTAACTTGGTTCTCGCTGTCATTTTTTTAAGTCCATCTGTTTTTTGCTGTCTCATTCAGAGCCTTTTTGTACTTTCCTGTAGCTTTCTTTAGTTGGATATTACTTTCAAGGCTTTGGTCAACTTCTGCTAATTCTCTGGTAGTGGAAGTTATTTCTGAAGCTTCTGTATATCTTCTGACCAGTATCATATGTATTTCTTGCTAACGTCTCTTGCGTTGATTCCTTTGCTGCTTTCAATGGTGCTCTATTAAACGTTTCTACCATTTTCCCCACTTTTTTAAATCATATGCTCAATTGTTGTAGTACCGCTAAGTTAGTTTTGTTAATTGTCCCCAGTTTGCCTTTCTCTAGTCCCATCATGGCAACGTCTTCTCCTATGGCCATGTGTAATATAAGCTAACTGCCAATTTGATTGGTTTGTGGTAGCGTCCTCCCATGTTTTGTTGTTGTTGTACTGATGTGTGTGTTGTATATGTTAGATCTTCTGTTGTAATTACTAGGTCTGAATAAATGTTGTTTCCTATGACCATGAGAAAACTATTCTACAATCTTTTGTCTGGGTAATTATCTACAATTTGTTATCTGCCTCTTAGTCCTCAACTTCCTCTCCTTATCCTTTAACATATCTCTTTGTGCCCCCCAACCACCCCAGATTTTTGAATGACTGTTAGTCTACAACTTTAGGCTCGTTGCCCATCACACCCGAGGATGGCGACGGTTTAGTTTGATAATGTAACTTACCGTGAATTTGGATTATAGCAAAGAAGAGGCTGAGCTGGTCATCAGCCGCACTCTCTGGTCCCGAGCTACCTTAAGCCAGTGGCAAGACGACTGCAGGTAATTCAGGATGCAGGCACACTTTGAGACCAGGAGTCGCTTGAAACCTGCGGGACTCGAACCCTCGTCGTTTCCGTTCATCGCTTTGTGAGGCGATCACCTTGACTCTCGACCACCCCGACCCTATAATACAGTGGCTCTCTAGTACTTCGACAGTTTCGAATTTCATGGGTTTTCCTTGTGGGCAGGACACGTTATATACCGGTACCTCCTCCTGTCGACCACTAAGTCTGCTCCTGATATCTCTGTGTGTCCTCTTGTGTGGATTATAATTCTTTAGCTGAAAGAATAAAATGTATTTGGATGAATAGCGCGACTCTGCTACACCCTTTTTGTGAACTTTTCAGTCGTCTAGAACATGTGTCAGATCTGTCCCTTTGATGCAAGGTATATCCTTTGGATGCAAGCTATATCCTTTGGATGCAATGTATATCCCTTGGATGCAAGCTATATCCCTTGGATGCAATCTATATCCCTTGGATGTAATCTATATCCCTTGGATGCAATCTATATCCCTTGGGTGCAATCTATATCCCTTGGATGCAATCTATATCCCTTGGGTGCAACCTATATCCCTTGGATGCAAGCTATATCCCTTGGATGCAATCTATATCCATTGGATGCAATCTATATCCCTTGGAAGCAATCTATATCCCTTGGGTGCAACCTATATCCCTTGGATGCAAGCTATATCCCTTGGATGCAATCTATATCCCTTGGATGCAATCTATATCCCTTAGATGCAAGCCATATCCCTTGGATACAAGCTATATCGACACTCATCATGGTGGTCCTGTTGTAGGGATTGTCGTTTATTCATTATTTCTTCTGCATTCCACCGAATAACGTCTACCCGTTTTACTCTGTTTTTTTGGCCAGTACTATTTACCCATGGTTTCCGTCTCCTTCTTCCCTGAGGTGGGGCAGGGAGGCCACAAGTAATCCTGGGTGAGCCCCTTTGAGGATTAGGGCCTGGCATCCTCCTGTCTGTTGGGACTCCTCTGATGGAACGCTATTTCTATATAAATAAGTGCGATTATTCACAGGCCATTTCTTCTTCATCTTCTTCTTCATCGTTCGTTCTCAATCTCCCGCTACCAAACCCTGAAAGGGCTTAAGTAGCAGAATGTAGTCCAGATAACGGAATGCGTTGTGTCGTAGTTTACAGCTTGACTGCGATATTTGCACCTTTCGGTCCAACACATCCGACTTCATCAATCATTTTTTGAGTACCGGGTTAGCATTCCCTCTTTGATCCCTTCTACTTAGCCAGTCTGCCTTGCTGAAGCTTGTTATCCAGGATCACCGCGTGGAGGTGTAGAAGGGTCTTAGCAGCTCTGGTTCGCTGGCCCTGACGCTAGCAGTCAGCTATGGGTCGCTGACCACTGCAGCTCATGCGCTGCTCGGCATCTTGATCCCACAGCCCATATCAAAAGTAGGCGATGGGTTATTGGTGAAATCGGGACGTACTATGTGCCAGTTGTACTGCGATATCCTAATATAACTTGGGTAAAGAATATAACAAATAAAGCCATCGTGCAAGTTCAGAGTGTCGGAGAGAACTCGCTTATAAACCACGTTATGTCTCGTAAACTACTGAGCTTTTGTCGGCCACATCAATCGCCATGACGGACTGCAGACAGCAGTTATGGAGGGGGGGGGGGGGGGGGGGGGGTTGTTCCAGGAAAACGAGATAAACGCCTTCCAAAGGCGTAGATGTATACAGGACATCAAGGACACTCTGGACATAGTGCAGGTTCGTATCGAATAGCTGTGATGAGATCGTCGTTCTGCCAAAGACATGCTACATGATGATGATGACTGCGATATCAGCGCCTCTGTCCAGCACATCTACTCCTCTGTCTGCCACATCTATTCCTCTTTCCGCCACATCTACTCCTCTGTCTACCACATCTACTCCTCTGACTGCCACATCTATTCCTCTTTCCGCCACATCTACTCCTCTGTCTACCACATCTACTCCTCTGTCTGCCACATCTACTCCTCTGACTGCCACATCTACTCCTCTGTCCGCCATATCAACTCCTCTGTCCTCCACATCTACTCCTCTGTCCTCCACATCAACTCCTCTGTCCTCCACATCTACTCCTCTGTCCTCCACATCTACTCCTCTGTCCGCCACATCTACTCCTCTTTGTCCGCCACATCTACTCCTCTTTGTCCGCCACATCTACTCCTCTGTCAGCCACCTATACTCCTCTGTCAGCCTGATCTACTCCTCTGTCAGCCACATCTACTCCTCTGTCAGCCAGATCTACTCCTCTGTCAGCCACATCTACTCCTCTGTCAGCCACATCTACTCCTCTGTCAGCCAGATCTACTCCTCTGTCAGCCAGATCTACTCCTCTATCAGCCACATCTACTCCTCTGTCAGCCACATCTACTCCTCTGTCAGCCAGATCTACTCCTCTGTCAGCCAGATCTACTCCTCTGTCAGCCACATCTACTCCTCTGTCAGCCAGATCTACTCCTCTGTCAGCCACATCTACTCCTCTGTCAGCCAGATCTACTCCTCTGTCCGCCACATCTACTCCTCTGTCAGCCAGATCTACTCCTCTGTCAGCCAGATCTACTCCTCTGTCAGCCAGATCTACTCCTCTGTCAGCCACATATACTCCTCTGTCCGCCCACATCTACTCCTCTGTCCGCCCACATCTACTCTGTCCGCCACATCCACTCTGTCCGCCACATCTACTCCTCTGTCCGCCACATCTACTCCTCTGTCCGCCCACATCTACTCTGTCCGCCACATCTACTCCTCTGTCCGCCACATCTACTCCTCTGTCCGCCACATCTTCGCCTCTGTCTGCTACATCTGCACCTCTGTCCATTTGACTCGAGTTGGATAGCTTGTTCTCCACTCCACTCCCGTCTGTGACAGCATAAACGACCCCCAACTCAATCATTCCAACCACATCCCTCCCGCCATTGCTGTCAGACACATATCCATGTTGTCCGTGCTCCGAATATACTCCGCCAATATTAACCCGCTTCCCTCGTCCAGTTCTGTTTTAGAACACATTTTTACCAGTTTCCACAATTATTTGATAAAAACCACCAAACGAGACACTGGATATTATCGTTTGAGCCCAGCTTCGGGTACCGGCATGGGTCGACGCAATATAACGGAAGCTACATTTTTTTGAGGATATGGAAAAGAAGAAAGAAGAGTAAGACGTCATCTAGTGCAGGGATATCAAAATTTAATCAGATCGAAGATGGCAGTTGATGTCGTGGTATAGACCAAGACTAAGGTTGAAGTGTTAATGGTCCAAGGGCCGTGGGAAGTTAAAATAATTTAGTTAGGGCCTCAGTCCGTCGAAATAATTTGTCAATGATCTAATCAACTCTCGTTAATGTACCAGTCGCCTAAGACGTTTTTGTAACAAACAATAACCTTATGGCAGTAAATGAAGGCTAACCATCACGTTGTGGTAATGCATTAAAGCCAACATCAAGGCGGGATAATGAATTAGGGACCACATTAAATTGTGGTAATGCATAAATGCCCACATCAAGGCGTAAACATGAATTGAAGACCACAGAAGGTCGTGATAATGTATCAAAGACTCCCATCAAGTCGTGGTATGTATCAAAGTCTCCCATCAAGTCGTGGTAATGTATCAAAGTCTCCCATCAAGTCGTGGTAATGTATCAAAGACTCCCATCAAGTCATGGTAATGTATCAAAGTCTCCCATCAAGTCGTGGTAATGTATCAAAGACTCCCATCAAGTCGTGGTATGTATCAAAGTCTCCCATCAAGTCGTGGTAATGTATCAAAGTCTCCCATCAAGTCGTGGTAATGTATCAAAGTCTCCCATCAAGTCGTGGTAATGTATCAAAGACTCCCATCAAGTCATGGTAATGAGCCAAGAGGCGGATGAAGTCGTGGTAATTGAATAGTTGACCGCTTTGTTGTGAAAACGGATCAAGAGCTGTTTGAATAGGCAAAAATACAAATCAATCTAATGATCTTCATCTCCAATGTGAAGCAGGTCTTTCTTTGTGTACAGGAAACAGGACCGATAGGAAACAGGACCGATAAGGAAACAGGACCGATAAGGAAACAGGACTGATAGGAAACAGGACCGATAAGGAAACAGGACCGATAAGGAAACAGGACCGATAGGAAACAGGACCGATAAGGAAACAGGACCGATAAGGAAACAGGACCGATAGGAAACAGGACCGATAGGAAACAGGACCGATAAGGAAACAGGACCGATAAGGAAACAGGACCGATAAGGAAACAGGACTGATAAGGAAACAGGACCGATAAGGAAACAGGACTGATAAGGAAACAGAACCGATAAGGACACATCACCGATAAGGAAACAGAACTGATAAGGAAACAGGATGGATAAGTAAACAGGGTTGATAAGGAAACAGGACCGATAAGGAAACAGGATGGATAAGGAAACAGGACCGATAAGGAAACAGGACCGATAAGGAAACAGGACGGATCAGGAAACAGGGTTGATAAGGAAACAGGATCGATATGGAAACAGTACCGATAAGGAAACAGGACCGATAAGGAAACATGACCGATAAGGAAACAGAACCGATAAGGACACATCACCGATAAGGAAACAGAACTGATAAGGAAACAGGACCAATAAGGAAACAGGGTTGATCAGGAAACAGGGTTGATAAGGAAACAGGGTTGATAAGGAAACAGGACTGATAAGGAAACAGGATGGATAAGGACACATCACCGATAAGGAAACAGGACCGATAAGGAAACAGGACCGATAAGGAAACAGTACCAATAAGGAAACAAGTCCGAAAAGGAAACAAGACAGATAAGGAAAGACCGATAAGGAAACAAGACCGATAAGGAAACATGACCGATAAGGAAACATGACCGATAAGGAATCAGGACCGATAAGGAAACAAGATCGATAAGGAAACTCAGTATTGAGAGATTACATAACTTTATGGATAATTACCTGAGAAAGATTCTGGCCAGGCAGTGGTTTGACAAGGTTACGATCAAGACCTGATGAGAGAGAGAACAGGACATAGGTAGGTGGAACAGGACATAGACAGGTGTAACAGGACATAGACAGGTGGAACAGGACATAGGCAGGTGGAACAGGACATAGGCAGGTGGAACAGGACATAGGCATGGGGAACAGGACATAGGCAGGTGGAACAGGACATAGGCAGGTGGAACAGGACATAGGCAGGTGTAAGGACATATGCATGTGGAACAGGACATAGGCAGGTGGAACAGGACATAGGCATGGGGAACAGGACATAGGCAGGTGGAACAGGACATAGGCAGATGGAACAGGACATAGACAGGTGGAACAGGACATAGACAGGTGTAACAGGACATAGACAGGTGGAACAGGACATAGACAGGTGGAACAGGACATAGACAGGTGGAACAGGACAAAGTCAGTTGGAACAGGACATATACAGGTGGAACAGGACATAGGCAGGTGGAACAGGACATATACAGGTGGAACAGGACATATACAGATGGAACAGGACATAGACAGGTGGAACAGGACAAAGTCAGTTGGAATAGGACATATACAGGTGGAACAGGACATATACAGGTGGAACAGGACATATACAGGTGGAACAGGACATATACAGATGGAACAGGACATAGACAGGTGGAACAGGACAAAGTCAGTTGGAACAGGACATATACAGGTGGAACAGGACATAGGCAGGTGGAACAGGACAAAGTCAGTTGGAACAGGACATATACAGGTGGAACAGGACACCTTCGAAAGGGAATGGTGTTGAATAGGCCACACCTTGCGGAAGACCCGTAAGTATCACCAAGCTCTAATATGGATCCCTTAAGAGAAGAAGAGACAAAGAAAGGTCACGCACGCACACACACGCGCGGATGGGAGACCTGGGAGTCGATACCAGAAAAACTGGATGAAGCTGGAAAGAACTGCAGAAAATAGCAAATTCCCTGCTTGGAAAAGATTGGTTAATGACTTTTGTACTTCAAGGTGATAAAGGTGAATTGAGAGGTCGTAGTTGGTGGTCTATGTTCCCCAAGTTCAGAAGGCATTAACTGAAAGTGTCGGCTGATTGATTATGGACCTCAAGTTGATAACAGTGGAATGAGATTAGTTAGTGGCCTATGCTCCCTAAGTTCATAAGGGGGCAGTGAAAGGGTTGGTTGATGTCATATATACACTGTGTTATTTGATGTAGTGTCTGGTCGCTCACTCCTCTATTCCATGTGGGTACCATTCCAGTACGTGTCTGATTATATTGTTAGGTTTTTGTACTCGTCACCTAATCTGCAGCTGTGCTATGTGTTATCCGGTTGTTTACCAGACGTTCAAATAATAATAACAATAATAATAATAATCAGCAAAACATATTACATTTCTTCGTCTTCTTCTTCATCGTCCTCTTCTTCTTCATTTTCGTCCTCTTCTTCATTTTCGTCCTGTTCTTCTTCTTTGTCTTCTTCTTCTGCTTCTTCTTCTTCTTCTGCTGCTTCTTCTTCTTCTTCTTCTTCTTCTTCTTCTTCTTCTTCTTCTTGCTTTTCTTCTTCGTCTTTCGATCTGAATTTAGTAATGCTGCAATATCTGCACCTTTCCACGGACATATCCAATTTCAGCTGGCGCTTATTTAGTACCGGGTTTGCCTTTCCACTAGAATTCCCCTTTCTTGGCGAGGCTACAACAAAGGTTAGTGGAGCCTATTTCCAGAGTCGCATGTGGAGACGGAATAGGGTCTTGGTCAGCTCTGGTTCGAAGACCCTGATGCTGGCAGCTTGTAGTTAACTGCTTCCATCAGGGTCAGGGAGGTAGATCTCGCAGCTTGTAGCTAACTGCTTCCATCAGGGTCAGGGAGCTAGATCTGGCAGCTTGTCGCTAACTGCTTCCATCAGGGTCAGGGAGCTAGATCTGGCAGCTTGTCGCTAACTGCTTGCATTAGGGTTAGGGAACTAGCTCTGGCAGCTGGTAGCTAACTGCTTGCATCAGGGTCAGCATATCAGATCTGGCAGCTTGAAGCTAACTGCTTGCATCAGCGTCAGCATATCAGATCTGGCAGCTTGAAGCTAACTGCTTGCATCAGGGTCAGCATATCAGATATGGTAGCTTGAAGCTAACTGCTTGCATCAGGGTCAGCGAACTAGATCTCGCAGCTTGAAGCTAACTGCTTGCATCAGGGTCAGCGAACTAGATCTCGCAGCTTGAAGCTAACTGCTTATATCAGGGTCAGCATATCAGATCTGGCAGCTTGAAGCTAACTGCTTGCATCAGGGTGAACACATCAGATCTGGCAGCTTGTAGCTAACTGCTTGCATCAGGGTCAGCGAGCTAGAGCTGGCAGCATCTATCACTTGTGTCATATACCAACTCTGTTGTTGATTTTCGCCTATGCCATTCTCTCAGGCTGTCCAACATCTCCCTCTGCCTTCCTCTGTTTCTCTTTCCTTTGATCTTTTCTGTTGCTACAAGGTTTTCCAAGCCACCTCGTCCCATACCATGCCCCAAAGAAGGACGAGTGCCTTATTCTGATCTGTGCAATGAGTTGAGTTTGTGCCTCCTCGAGTACTCAACCATTAGTCGTCCCTTGTAGTCCATGGGATCCGCAGTATTCGTTGTAAAACCACATCTTCGCTGCTTCCAAAGATATCAGTGCTTGGTCTGCTGATTGTCCATGATTGACTGACATACGTCAGTACTGGTTCGACGTAACTTCCAAGGACTCTTTCTCAGTTCCATTGTCAAGGTTTTGTTCCACAATATTCTTGTCATGGTGTGGAAGACATATTTTGCATGGGTTATTCTGCATTTTATTTCGTAATTGCATCTTCCATCTTATATTAGGTATGTGCACAGGTATATTTAAACGTGTTAACATTTCTCAATTCGGTCCCCATCACTTTGACGCACCATTTTGGAGAGACCGGTTTCTTCGTCACTACCATCACTTCCGATTTCGTTTTATTTAAGCTGAGACCTTTGTTTTCACTTTGCTGAACTACCATGTCTACCATTTCCTGCAAGTGGGTTTCATTCTGGGCTTTCAGTACAATATCATCAGCATATTGTAGATTGTTTATGTTCTGTCCGCCAATTGATATTCCAAGCAATGTCTGTAGGTCTCTCAAGATAAACTCTCTGTACAGAGGAAACAGGCCAGGGGACAGAACACAACCGTGCAGCACTCCACTTTTTATCTGCTTGGCTTGGCCTGGCTTCATTCGTTCTCAATCTCCAGCTACCCTACCCTGGAAGGGCTTAAGTAGCAGAATGTAGTCCAGAGAACGGAATGCGTTCTGTCGTAGTTTACAGCTTGACTGCTATATTTGCACATTTCGGTCCAGCACATTCGACCTCAGCAAGCATTTTTTGAGTACCGGGTTAGCATTCCCTCGTCGATCCCTTCTCCTTAGCCAGTCTACCCTGCTGTAGCCTGTTATCCGGATTCACCGCGTGGAGGTGTAGAAGGGTCTTGGCAGCTCTAGTTCGCTGGCCCTGACGATAGCAGTCAGCTATGGGTCGCTGACCACTGCAGCTCATGCGCTGCTCAGCATCTGCAGCCCTTTTATCTGTTTATATATATAATACTCAGTGAGAGAGGGAGGGGGGGGGGGGGGTGGAGAGTGTGAGACAAATGGTGGATGTGCAGTTGAGAGAAAGAAAAAATGAGAGAGTATGCACATATGTACATGTCAGAGAAAGAAAATAGTGGAAGTAAATGTACATGTCAGAGAAAGAAAATAGTGGAAGTAAATGTGCATGTAAGAGAAAGAGACAATACATGTAATAGAAGGGGAGAGAGAGAGAGTAAGGAGAACATATATATTTAAATACAAATCGTTTAGAGGACGGCGTGGCCTAGTGGTTAAGTGACACGGCTCACAACTCAAAGGTGCTGGGTTCGCTGCCCATCACAGCACCGGCCGTTACCCTGGCGATGCAAACCCTTATAAAATGCAGGAGGAAGCAGACCCTTACATAAAATATATTCCGAAGTCGGATCTTCCGCGGAGCTATCATAGTTTGACCATTACCGCCCTGTTATCACCCGCACTGTTATCACCCACTCTAACCATTACCGCACTGTTATCACCCACTCTAACAATTACCGCACTGTTATCACCTACCCTAACAATTACTGCACTGTTATCGCCCACCAGCGCCCTATTGTGTATGCTATAGAATACTATAGATGGATGGGATTGGAACCGACAGATCATTCGACCGTGCTGATCTGGTTTGACGCGTATCTCCGAGGCCATGAATATCTGGCTCAGATGTGTGAGCCTGCATTTCCGTCCTACGCGTTGACGATATTTTTCGGTAATCGAACGTTTAATTGTTATTGATCGGATCGATTTCCATTATTGGAACGCATTTCTCTCTCTGCCTCCCGCTCTATGCCTCTCTGTCTCTCTCTATGTCTCTTTCTGTTTATCTCAACGTGTTTCTCTGTCACGCCGTGTGTGTCTCTCTGTCGATATGTCTCTCTCTCTGTCGATATGTCTCTCTCTGTCGATATGTCTCTCTCTCTGTCGATATGTCTCTCTCTGTCGATATGTCTCTCTCTCTGTCGATATGTCTCTCTCTGTCGATATGTCTCTCTCTGTCGATATGTCTCTCTCTCTGTCGATATGTCTCTCTCTGTCGATATGTCTCTCTCTGTCTCAATCTCTCTGTCACTCCCTGTCTCACTCTCTGTCTCTGCCTGTTACTTTATCTCGCTATGTCTCTCTCTGTCCGTCTCTCTCTGTCCCTCTCTGCCTCTCTATCTCTGTCTCTCTGTCTCTGTTTGTCTCTCTGTCTGTCACTGTCTCTGTATCTAAGTTTCTCTCTGGCTGTCTGTGTCTCAATCTCTCGGTCCCTTCCTGTCTTACTCTCTCTGTCTCTCAACCTCACTCTGTTTGTCTCTCTGTCTATTATTGAATCTGTATATATCTCTCTGTGTCTCTCTCCCTGTCACTCTCTCTTATACGGAGTGAACTAGTTAAACCAGGTGGTACTTATAAATATATATTTTTAGCACTCCATTGTAGTAGTGACGTAATAGAATAGTTCACTTTTTAACTGTTTGGGGGTGTCAAACACTCTACGAGAATGGACGAGACCGTCAGCACCTGCATATCCTTATCCCTGCCGTCTTAACAGTGCGTTTCTTGAATCTATCAACATCGGTCCATGATAAGGAGAGTAGCCCCAGTTTCTACAGTCAAATGGCATTATCCATGTTGTAGACGATGTAATAACAACCATATTATCTAACCTTAACCATAATCCTAACCTTAACTCTAAACCTAACCATAGCCCTAAATATATATGTAAACCTAGTCCTAACCCTAAATCTAACCTTAACCCTAAACCTAACCATAGCCCTAAACATATATGTAAACCTAATAGTAACCTTAAACCTAACCCTAACCTTAACCCTAAACCTAACCATAGTCCTAAACATATATGTAAACCTAATAGTAACCTTAAACCTAACCTTAACCCTAAACCTAACCATAGCCCTAAACATATATGTAAACCTAGTCATAACCCTAACCCTAACCTTAACCCTAAACCTAACCATAGTCCTAAACATATATGTAAACCTAATAGTAACCTTAAACCTAACCCTAACCTTAACCCTAAACCTAATCATGGCCAAAACCTAACTCTAAACCTAATCCTAACTCTAAATCTAACCTTAACCCTAAACCTAACCATAGCCCTAAACATATATGTAAACCTAATAGTAACCTTAAACCTAACCCTAACCTTAACCCTAAACCTAACCATAGCTCTATACCTAACCCTGAACCGAACGCTAACACTTCGCAACACTAAATATAACCATCTGTTCTACACTTCTATCTCTAAGTCTTTATTTATTTATTTAAAATGAAATTATATAGACCTGTCATCCCCTTAACCCGAAATGGAATGTCCGTTACGTACGATGGTATCCCAGGGAACTCTGATTGGGGTGAATTAAGACGCAGTACCAGTCAGGAATTCTATAATAGCTGAATATGCCTTGGTTTGAACCAGACCCTTCTGCTATGAGAGATAAGAACTCTAACCGTCGCTGTGTTGTTGCTAGCATTCTCCCACACTTCCCTTTATTCTCCAACCACCGCACCCCACCACAGAAAGTGCCCTTTCGGTTATATTAGTGAAAGTGTGCCTGTCCCCCCAGCTTCGCCCTGCAAATCCCTAATTATATTGATGTAGCATAGAAGAACCGTTGACCCCGCGTGGCAGATATCCCTGTGGTTGGGCGAGTCTCGCGTTATTGTGTAGTGTGTTAGGTCTGAACTCGTGGCGTCTCCACATAACATGATTGATTCTATAGAGTGAGTGTCAGATCTATATTCGTATTTTCATGTCTCCTATATTGTTCTTCTTTTCTCCCCGCTATCTCTTGTTCGCCATTCTGTGAAATTGTAAGTTAATTACTTGTCGATTTGGTCTCTTATGTGGCGAACATTTATTCAATTGTTGCTTTCATTATATTTGTATGTATATATATATATATATATATATATGAAATCAAACAGTAGTTATGGACCGTTTGAATTGATATAAAATTGTTTTGAAGAGGGTCCATAAAATCAGTCTGGGAGCAGGTTATTTGAAAAACATTTGTCTGTATTCACACAAAGACAGTAATTCGTGTCGCACGCCGCGTGTGGAATTGAGATGAAAGCAGACCAGACAACAGAGGGGGCAATGGAGATGGAAGTTGACCAGACAACAGAGGGGGCAATGCAGATGGAAGTTGACCAGACAACAGAGATGGCAATGGAGATGGAAGTTGGCCAGACAACTGAGGGGGCAAGGGAGATGGAAGTTGACCAGACAACTGAGGGGGCAAGGGAGATGAAAGTTGACCAGACAACTGAGGGGGCAAGGGAGATGAAAGTTGACCAGACAACTGAGGGGGCAAGGGAGATGGATGTTGACCAGACAACGGAGGGGGCAATGGAGATGAAAGTAGACCAGACAACGGAGGGGGCAATGGAGATGAAAGTAGACCAGACAACAGATGGGGCAATGTAGATGAAAGTAGACCAGACAACAGAGGGGGCAGTGGAGATGAAAGTAGACCAGACAACAGAGGGCCAATTTGCTGTTGGTATTCTGCTTCGTGTCGCACGTATGCTCTTTGCATATCATAGATGTCTATGGTCGGGGCCGAAAGTGCAGTGAACGAGTTGACAGCAGTCAGTGACTAATAGCTGACAGCTTGCGTTCGGTCCAGAATGTTAGTTTTATCCTAGACCCTTTCCCGTGCCAAGTGGTGGCCCTGAAAACAATCTACACCGTTCTACAATCTACAATCTGCAATCTGCCTCGCTGAGAGAATAGAACAGCGATCGAAGAGCAAAGACAAACCCGATCTTCAAAATGTATAGTGTTGAAACCGAATTTCGCAGATATCACAGCCTCGCTGTAAACTACGACACACTGTAACGGAATGTCCCTTTCACGATGTACGACAACGAGTAAGTTCAGGAATTCTATGATCCATGGAGCTTGTAACATCGGAATACCAACTGATACACAGTCATCCACAACGGCACTCAAATCCCACAAGAACACAGAACTGAATTGAGGGCAACCTTGACAAAAATGTCTCACATGTTAGAGAAAGCAGTGAGTCAGTGGATACATTACACTGTAACGTCTGGTGCAGCGAAGATGTCGACAGTCTAGCTAAAGAGGGAGCGAAACTGATACAGTAAACTATTAAGAAGCAAAAGCCATAATAAAAGGGCAATACAAGATAAAGTAGCATG